>JAAAKO020029505.1:0-13543 GCA_010015015.2 Bolitophila cinerea
CTTGATTTATTAATGTTCAAACAATTTTTCAAAACTCGCAAACACCAATATCCGCTATTTACTCATCGATTACGAGGTACTCCTCTTGAATATACCTTCAATTTTCATATACAAGCATTTACTCACACTCGCCAAAGCAAATAATTATTTCGATTGTTTAACATTTTTGTATGTATATAGTACTCACTCACAAGTATATACCTTTCCAAAAAACCGGGAATTTTAAGTAATTCCGCGTCCGGAGCTCGCAAGTCGCGGTTAAACGCGAGCGTGCCTGATATAAGGTTGAATATATATATTGTGCCCAAAATATAAAAAAATTGCCTTAAAACATTTTTGTTACCAAAAAAAAAAATTTTTGATACAGTAATTAAATTATTTTTTCCTTATTTTTGCATGTTCGCATGTATAGAAACATTCTTGATTTGATGGAAACAACATTTTTTTTTATGATATATTATTTATTTTGGCGCTTTTTTAGTATCAATATTGTTTTTTTTTGTACTTTATTTTGGACACACTTTATTGTTAGAATGTATTTAATAATATTTTGTAAACATTTAATTAAACTAAATCAAATAATTTATATTATATTTGTATTTTAGAAACGTGAGGTTAACGATGATGGAGATTGAAGATCTGCCGCGAATGGAATCGCTCTCGCCACAGCGAGACTCCGAATCACCCGATCCGGAGGAAATTCCGTTAAAGGGATGCCGTTACATTGATAGGGTGAGTTTTTTTATGTTATTTTTAGTTATAGATTAATATATTTTTCAGTTGTTTTGGGTAATTGTGAATTTAAAATAGTACAAATATATATACTCGTATAGTAGATGATGATCTTAAAAAATATTGTAAGTAGCATTGATGTAATAATATGGTTAAAACATTTTTTTTATCTAAAACTTTGGAGAAATCAAATTTATTTAATTTTATTTTTGGAAAAATCATCAAACTAGTTCTTTTACTTTCAAGGAATTTAGCATACCATTTAATAAACAATGTTTTTAGTATTGATTGCAAACAGAATAAATGATCAATAAAAGATAGAATAATTTCGAAATTCATTAGGTTATCATAAAATATTTGTTAATTTTTTTTTAAATAATTTATGGATAGAAAGGTTTTTTTTTGTTTTTTTTTACATTTTATAAAAGCAGAAAAATGTTGGAATGTTTCATTAAAAACTATATATTCTTTAAAATCAATTTTCAATAATTCTAGTTTTTTATCCATCCTCGACAACCGTTTTCCCGATGTTAATGAAAAAAAAATTAATAAATGAGAAAAACTATCAATTTCATGTATTGATGACGACTGGCCATTATTCAATAGAATTTGTTTAACCAACAAATTCAATTTATTTATTGTTCGATAATATATTTATAAGTTATATTTAAAAGTTTGGGATTTATTTACGTTTTGGTGGTTAATTGATTTAGTCAGTTTCTCTCATGTTCCCAATTTTTTCTAAATTTTGTCTAGATAAACTAAATATTGCATCTCGAAATTTTACTTAAATACAATTCTTCATGGTGTTGAAATCGATCTCTTGAACACAAGTTTTAGCTCGAGATTTAGTTAGGATCCTTGGTCATTTTATTTTATTGGTACATATTAAAAGAATATATTTTTTTAAAAAATTTAAACTCATTTAATTATAAATTCTGTAATTTAAAAAAAAATCAGCAGTTCCAGTTCCAATCTATAAATAATACTCCTGCTTGCGGCTGTCATGCAAATACGTCCACCGCACCAGATTTATTATACACCATCAAACAAAAGTAGCACTCTGCGCAACGATCTTTAATTAAACTCTTGCGATGAACACCTCTTTATAAACACGGCACCTCAAAACTACAAAACAACACATAAATATGTTATAATAATTCGTTACTTGACCGCGCACTTTAATTCGAGACTTTAACTTAAACAACTTTTCTAGCAAAAGCACACGCACGCTGCACGCTAGAGTTACATTAATAGCTATTAAATATAGTTATGCGTGCAAATACGCAATAAACACACACGTTTATAGGCGAAACAAGCTGCACATATTGCACAAAAATCTGCATTAAATTAGCTTCGCGGAATTTGGTGATGTTTGTTTGTTGGAAAATCTGTGTCAAGAGAGACATATCGTGCGCACGGGGTGTCACTGCACGCGCTAGCAATTAAACGCAAGCTGCAGCAGCAGCATCAGCTTCTATTTCGAGATTATATTGTATATCCTAATATTATATAGAGGCTGATGTGATATACTTTTCTGGAAGCGTGTGTGCATTTTATAATGTTTCTATTAAATTGTGCTTTGTTATATTTATCTAATGTAAAATGTATCTGATTTTTGTTCAATGGATCGTGTATTGGGATTTAAGATGAAGATAATGGATAAAAGCTTTTGTTTAAATATACAGACATGATATTACAGTTCGAGAGACCCTTTCAAAGTAACAAGTTTTCGATCGGTAAATAATTCCCTTAAAGGAAAGAAAAAATTAAAATTGTATCAATAATGTCACATAGAAAATATTTAATTAAAAATTATTAAAAAAAATTGTGTCAAAAATAAAATATATTGTCCCAAAAAAATGTTGTGCGCAATCAAGTATAAAAAAATACAAAAATGTATCAAAAATATATAAAAAAAAAACATGCGGACTTACAAACTTACTTACTTACAAACATTTGTTTTTGAATCCATTTTTTAAAAGTACAATAATTTATTAACCATATATATTGATTGAGTACCATAATTAACTATTTGTCTAATGGTACAGCAAAAATATACATACACGCACATATTTTTATATTTTTTTCGAATCTATTGTCCAACCAAATAATCTATATAAAAATTTAGTCATAATTTTTAAAATCGAAAAAAACAAATTTAATTTACCTAAGGAAGACAAAGTGATTTGTAATCTTGTAATTGTAAGATTGACTTTTTAGCATCTACTTACCTACTACCTACTTTCCAAACACCTTCAAATGAAGGGTTTTCTTGTGCTGGATCAATTCTTAGTTTGCAAAATAGACCTTTAAAAGTATGTCAAAAGAAACAGCCGGTTGAAATATTTTTGACACTAGGGGTTGGCTTTTTTACAGGTAATATTTATTTGCAGTAGTGAACTTCTTTAAGGGAGTAGGAATCCAATATATTGATACCATTTTATACTAAAACAATTTATTCGTGAAGGTTGAAATAAAGGGTAGACCGTTTTTATTGTCTATTATATCTATCACTATAACTACAAATTCCTCACTCCTGCCTGCAAAGATGGACAAATTGTATTTTTTTAATTATAATTGAGAGTTAAATAAAAGCATTTGATACTATAAGTATTCTCCCTTAAATCTTTTTTATATACATGTTTGTAATACTTTGATAAATGGGCTTTTCACGTTTTCTTTTCTAATTTTCAGAGAAGCCAGGGAAGAACTTGTTGGGAGAGTTCTTAGGGCAATATAAAATCTTCTTTACTAAAAACAATAATAAGTAAATTTAATCTGTTAAGTTATTGTGAAAGAAAGTACTGTTTTTGATGGAAGAAATTATTTAAAAAAAAAAATTTATCACCTCCCTCCGAAAAATTGTTGAGATTATTAATTTTTGTTGTCAAAAAATCCTATTTCGGCTAACAAAAACTAATTATATTTAAATTAGGCACTTTTATTACTTTTTAAAAAGCGGCCGTCCATATATATTACGTAACGCTCTAGTGGGAAGATGGGGTCTAAAATTTTGTTATGAGGTTTTAATGGAGGGGCATTTTTGGATTGCAAGGCTTTTGTAACGTAATTTTAGGGGTCTAATATTTTTACGGTAGCCTGTCACTTTTATATATATATATCCTCCCTGAATATTCCCATGTGTCAATACAAATTATATGTCCCAGCCGGACCTTTTTAAGCCGATGACGCATACAGCTGAGGCGTTAATGCCGGCGAGTGTAAATGCAAATAAGTGCAAATACATTTTTTTGTATTGCGTCCAATATTTGTTACCAATTTACTTTTATTCGAGTAAAGTAAATTCTTGAGGCGCTATTTGGTCTATGTGCTAATTCTATGTATTTTAATTCGCCAGTTCTTAATATTTCTATACACCAATTCGTTAAATGTTTTTTCGTCAGACGTTAAAGCATGTCACCTACCCACCTGACTTGTAAAATATATAATATATATAAATATAAACGAACCCGCAAAATATTCCAATTCAACCGTGAACATTGTATAGCATTGCACACTAGAGCAACCGCTGTCAATTATTTCTCTCTTTCTCGTCGTTCTCAGTATCGCACGGTTGGCGTACCTGCCGTCTAAGCACCACGCACCAATACGAAGTTTGCGCCGTGCCGGCATAATTAATACGTTTGACATTTACTTGACACACACACACACCAATACATAAAATTGTATACATATACAGATGCATACACGGCGAATCGGTCGAACAAGAACAAACGCGTTTTGACAGCACAAAACCGTGTCGTCCGATCTCCTCATCGCGCGCTCGCCGTCGTCGTCGCCGCCGTCTGCGTCTGTCTACTGCTGTTGTTTCGCGTTGTCGTCGCGTTGCGTCGTGCGTTCGTTCTATTTGTATTGGTGCAACAATATTGCTATACACATATATCTACACACATTTATCAGAATTGCACATATAAAAACTTGTTTTTCGCAAATTCTTCTAGTATTTTCTTAGACGTTCGCGTAATTAGTGTTTGGTGAAATTGACTCTCGCGTTCGCGTTTCGTACGTTGCATACATTTTCCGCTAGACCGGAGTCGGCAAACAGTAAATTGCCGTGTGTATTGTGGTATTGTGGAATTACACAAAGTGTTGACACACACAACACGCACACACACACCAACAAAAGGCAAAAGTCGCGCAGACACCAACCAATACAAATACAAGTGCATACACACGCAATTTATTATTGACTACGACGACGCAAACGCATACACACAAGCAAGCCTACATCAATAACAGTGTACGCATACACGGTACGTCCGTCGCGCTCGTCTCGTTGACTCGACGCACTGGCACGTTTGAGTTAAGTTGAGCTTTACGTTTACGTTTGAAGGGCCCATCATCATATATCAAATAAGAATCGGCCGGCTTTTTGCATAGTAATTTATTATTGAAATTTCACAAGTTTCATTTTGTTAAAAACAAACACGCGAACGGTGTCAATTGTGTGTTTTACTTCGCTGCCCGATCCGAATTTATAAGTGGCTATCGTGATTTGTGTGAGTGTTTTTCTTTGTTCGTACACACTGAATTGGAAAAGTGAAAATGTGCAAGGCGACTCGGTGATGTCGGTGGGCTGCGCAAGCAATGCGTTGCCCGAGATACTAGTGAAGTTCAAGGCCGCGCATCTCGATTAATAAAAGTGAAACTAAACAACATCAACAACAACAAAAACAATATAATTAGTATAACAATAACAACAACGACAACAACACAAACATATTACAAACATAACGCGCAGCTAAAGCATATAATAATTTAAAAAGAGTTTCCGAAGATGATTATGTTTAAGAAATCTCATGCCGAGCAGCTGCTCCAGCTGGCTCTAACGCTCAGTTTGCTTCGAGTGAATCCAGACAACTATTTGGGCTGGGGCTGGCAGTCACAGGTGGCTCTGAACAATGGCGACGGCTGGCAGCTGGAACTGCAAGCCGCACCTGTATCCGAGTATCCGTACTCGGATCGCAAAGCTCTGATACCACTGATCGATGATCTGGTACGCTTCGATCGATACCGGAACACGGATTCGCATGACATTCAAACGTACTTGCTAAACGTACAGAACGAGCAGTCTGAGTCGTCGACACATACGACGTCTACTGGCCAGATAACCAACGATACGGGCGGCGGTGGCATCGTACAGAATCACACCGAACGTTTGTCCTCAATGATTCACACGACCAACGAACTGGATCTGTTTCTGAATGTTGATCACTTTGATGAGGCTGCCTCGGTGTTGGATCAGAATCTTGCTGATCTCAGTGATTACGGTGATCAGCCGTTGAGTTCGTTTCCGTACGCTGGTCTGCCGCTCAAGGATGAGCCACGCGATTTGTACGATCCGTTTGGCATTAAAGAGGAGGCCAGCACGAGCTACAGCACTAGTGATCTGGGCAGCATGAACAATTCGTCGGCTAGTTCTGTAAACTCAAACTACACGGCGGTAATTGACTGGAATCAATTCTATGAGCTAAAGTCTGAGATAAAGGAGGAACCAGTGGAAGAAGCCACAGCAGCAGCAGCAGCAGCATCAACAATTTTAACAGTAGCTCCATCAGTAGATCCATCGTCATCGGACGATGTCAAGTCTGAGGTGAAAAGCGAACCAGACGACGACAAGAACTCCACCAGTGGATTTAGTAGTTCCGTAGAGTTAACCGAAGAAGTGAGTAATTTTAATTATATTTATTGTAATTTATATTGACGCAATGCTCTTTGTGTGTATTCTCGTAATCTTGCATCTTCAGCATGCTAGCTCACAACTACTTACAAATAACGGTTTAAATATATAGAGATAGTAAAGGTTTGCATGTGTTTGTGTGAGTCGCGTTATCGCTATATATTAGCAAAAATAAAACTGAACAATGCGATTGTGCTGCTTACCGTTATTAATATTCTCTTTAATTTAACACGCGTTCTCATGTTTAATAGATAACACACACATATATACGTACATATTTATATACATCGTATGCTTTCAATGCATTTGTGTGTATAAATAAACAAACATTTCATTTGATTTGTGTTTTTTAAAAAATAAATAAAAATACCATGAATCACAAAGAGAGTACGCTCAACTGTGGTTTTGTTTTATTTATATATACAATAATACTTAGTATAATAAAAATATACGTTTAATAGTTACAGTGAGAAACACGCTCGTGTAAATCTTAACAACTTTGTAGTAGAGAGTTTTGAACTACGACGATTGCACACACACACACACACCACACACTTATATCTGTATATAAGTCGAGTGAGTATTATGTCGATTATTCGCAATATACATTATACATATGTATAACAACGTGTAAGTCTCTCCTCTTATAGCGCGCACTAGCGCACACGTGTTGCTATTTTTAATGGCCTGTCGTTTTGCGGTACATCTACTATATAGTTTAGTATTTGTTATTTATTTCTTATTTCTTATATTATATGCACCGCACCGTCGACTTTGCCTTCTAAATAGACGTTGTCTAAGATGGTGTGTCTGTGAAAGTGATTAAGATATACAGAGAGAAATTCTATTGCATTTGGGCAATTCGTGTGACTATATTGGTACGCACCGGATTTCCGTTATGTAATTGCAAACGATGTCGCGTGTAGTTCTTCTGCGTGTGATGGTAACAGATAACGGGGTTGGTTTCTCATATTGGGGCCTCAAGAATACACTTTTATTTATATTTTTATATCTTTCGATAAAGACAATATTAGGACTTAAAATAAGTGTAGAAAATGTATAAATATTCTTTACAACAAAGATTTGAAAATAATACCTTTTTTTCAATATTTTTTTTTAAATATAAAAAACCCCTTATTCTCTGTGGTTGGGGCACAAACGACCCTAAGTATTTCTCGGTTTTTCAAGTTTTTTAATAAAAAGTTTTAAAAATGTTTATAAATTAAAATACCAGTTTTAAATTAGAATTTCAGTAAGGGCTCTGATTTGATAAAACACCATTTTCAATTTTTAGGCATACACGATTCTATTATTAATAAAACCTATTTTAACCTCCTTTTTAAAAATATTTTTTTTATTAATTAAAATAAATCTATAAAATAAATAATATATAATATACCCCTTCAGTATCTAAATACCTTTCAAAGTGATGTAAAGGTTATCGAAACGAGAAAAACCACTAAATATGTTGTGGTGACTCTTTAACTCTTTTAAGAGGCTATTATTTTGGAATAAAAATTCTTTATTTAAAATTAATATGAATACAAATAAAAATAACCGAATTTATAATTAAATAAAAATAAATTCATTATTTGATTTATCCTAATCCTCTCTAAAAAACTGTTTTAAAAAATCATTCATAAACATATTTTTTTTATCGATTTTTTGGCTTTTCAGCTAAAGTTTAAAGTCCAAAGAAGCTGTCAATGGTTATACATAATCATATTATAATGGGTTGGGGTACGAAATAAATAAATAAATAAATAGTTGGTTTTTTAATTTAATTTTGTGTTATATTTTATGATGACTAAAATCATAAATAAAATAATTACTAAAGGTTTCATTACTCATAATGTAAATAATAAAAATAATTAAATTTTTTGTTACTATATTTGTGTGATTTTTTGGGTCTTTAGTAAAGCTTTCCTATTTTAAGGTGCAAGTTAATATATTTTAGGAGCTGTTTTATTTTATTTTAGATGCACATTATAATTTTTTTGGTCAGCGATTTATTTTATGCCTTTTTTTCAATAAACAATATTCCACCGGCAACATGTCCAGACTGGATGAGGGATTGATACCTAACTCATTAGCTCTCATTCAGACCGAAAAATAAAGCCGACCTATTGTTTTTTTTAATAAATTATAATAATTTATATTGCATATTGCCATAAATATACTTATAATCTGCTGGTTTAATATTTTGTATATTATTGCTATTGATTATAATAATTTTATTCAGTTTTAAATATTAATATGTTTATTAATTTTTAGTTAAAAAAAACAAACAATTTTATTAACATTTGGTTTTTATTTGATTTTTTATTAGAATTTCATAAACATGAATTCGGATCTTATTGGATTTATTATTAATTTTATTAAATTTTCTCGTTAATTTATTTAAAATATAATGATCCGGTTTATAATTCCGTATACATATGTCCCATTCTCCCATATATGATGGGGTCCAAGAGATGAGATGATATAGAACAAATATAAAGATAATTATTTTGAAAAATCGATTCAATCAAAAATATATTCATATTTATTAAAAAACTGACAAATAATAAAACGAATAAACCGTAAAAACTTATTTTGCAATATAAAATACAAGATATAAAAATATTGAATATTTTTTTGAACATCCACCAAGATATTTTGAACATTCTTTTAATCCTTTTTTTCGCATTTTTTCAATAAAAGAAAAAAAAATGATACAAATGATTTAATTGTATAATAATATTTTTAAATTATTATTTATATATATATGTTTACTTAATTTTAATACATATGTATACTATTTATTGTTAGAAGCTAAATTTTTTCATTTGTTTAATATCAGAAACACGTAAGACAGATAAACAAACAAACAAACATATTTTTTGATCCAAGGACAGTCTTGTACTTAGAAAAAAATATTTTCAAAATTCCCATCTATAAAGTCGGTGCATTTACTGTATAGTATATAATTATAAAGTATATAGTTAGTAATTTCTATAAATAATATACCTTTTTGAGTTTTTAATCTTTTAAAAAGTTTATTTAAATTGAATGTTTATAATTGATATATTATTTATTTTATAATCAGTTTAAACTTTCTTGGGAACATATTCAGATATAGTCACATTTCAAACTGCTGAGTCTGGCCAGACATATACACATGCATTTTTTTTGTATTTGTATTTCATATTATGACTATTTGGAAGTATTCTTAAATCATCTTAGGAAGGTCCACAAAAATTGAATTAGGTAGAACAATTGGAAACATATATACATTATAATTAAAATCGAAAGTGTGTCCAGACTCCAAACTAATCTGCTTAAAGCCTACCGTAAGGTTAAATATAGTATACTCTATTTAACCCTTTAGTGTGACTGATGGAAAGAAACATATTTCTATTTATGGTCTGTGTTTTGGTGAAAATCACATATATTTAAAAAAAAATGGTTTATTATGCATAAATAAAGTAGTTTTATAATAAAAATAATACATTCTTCTTTTTTCACATTTAAAATATATTTTTTATTTTAGGACCTTTTAGAACATCTTAAAACCGTTTTTTGCATAAAAAACCTTGTTTCTAAAATCCTGAAATGCCTAATTTTTTGTAATTTTATAATAGCGGACATTTTATATTCAAATTTCTCGCCCAAGTCTATTCTATGGTAATTTTCAGCAATTTTAAGAGATTCTGTAAAATAAATTTCCCACCAAGCAAAAAAAATTGAGGTGGGCATTTTTAATTTTTTAGTCATAGCTATCCATTAAAAATATTATGAAATAAATTTGTATTGAATTTACTTGATCTTTTAAAAAAAATCTGCAGACTGCAAAAGTGTCTGCAGCTAAATATACAGACTTTTTTGTCTGTCGCAGACAGACATTTTGCCAGCGGACATTTTTCAAACGCCAAAAATGTACGGCAGACAAAATAATTTGTCTGCAACGTCACTATTGTCTGCCGTATGCACATACAAACAAAAGTTAATCGTATCTCCTACAAAAAGAGTTTTAAATGTCAAAGATTGAGGAAAATAATAGCCTTTTACGATTTAATAATATTCAATGATGAATTAACTTATTATTTTATTTTATGCACATTGCGACGTTTTATACCTAATTAATTTCAACCCTTAAACTGCAATTAAACTAATAAATTTTGCCTTCTTCTCTTGTAACGTGTATATCTGTAACTGTGAACTCTTCAAAGACTTTAATTACTCCACGGAGACGGAATACTTTTTTATTCTTATTGGAATGATGTTCGTATCCTGTGCTTATATTGCACAACGAATTATCTCATACATTTTTACTTGCAATGGCACTTTGCCGTTTATTGTCACAATCCAAAGTTATATAGTCTATATTATATACGCTTATTTACTGAAAACCCTATATAAATGCAAGTCATGCTGACATTTGTATTTACTCGTATACAAAGTACGGAGGCTTGTGTACTATATATATACAATATATTTGACGTTACTTTCTGTAATCAATGCAAAGTTGCATTGAAAACAAAAAGCTTTGGTAAAATCATTTAACACACTTGCATAATGCATCGGTTAGTATAGTTGTTTGTTACTATTGATGGTGTATTGAGTATATACATATACATAAGTAATAAGTGTGACGTCACATGACACCAAAACAATAAAATCGATATGACTTGCTGCTCACCACGGATTTGGACGAGCGGTATGCTTGTGGAACACATGTTTTATTTATAAGGCGTGTGTACTAACCTCGACAGAAATTATGTGTGTGTGTTTGTGTGTCTTTTTATATGTGATTGACCAACAACAAGGCTCTCTGATATATACAGAAATTTAAAAATTATATATTTATCAAGTAATACACCATATATGTGTGTGTATACTAAATTGCAGATCGTGTCCTGTCCATTTTTGGAGTATACGACTAAACGACTGCAACGCGATACTCGTAATCGATATAAATAAATGTATATATATACTATTATTTTTATATAAACATATACAACTGGTTTATGATCGCATATGTAGTATATGTATGACAACTGACTCAGACGTGTGTCTCTGTGTGCTCCTCTGATTCAAATTGACTTATAGTCTGCGATCACCTGCAATATTTTCACATGCGCAACAACTTTATATAACATATTTTTATATATGCTATATACATATTGTTTAAAGAACAAGAAAAATATTTTAAAAACTTACTCAATCCAAAATACTGTCCGTCCAGCAAAATTAGCAATAAACAGTCACCTGAAATTGTCTACTCAACAAAAGAAAAAAGGTCGTATGCGTTCGCGCACACATTTATATAGCTAAAGTCAATACACATGCAAATTGCAATTTTGCGCGCAATCACGTGAGTGTATGAGTGATGTGTATATATTTTCTGTATTGTTCAATGCAAATTTGTATATACATTATACACACACACACACTCATTGCCAATAAAAGAAGTAAAAACGTACACAGTTTTACGTGTGTATACATCTTTGTGTTTTTGTTTCTCGAATTGCGTGAGCGTCTGCGGCGGCTTTATTTTTGGCGACAGTTGCGAGTGTTTGTGTTTATCCCACACAATTTTGAGGTCAAGGAATTGTGTACGGAGTTTTAGAGGATATCGCCTAGTTTTCTCCATTAAACTGTTCACAAATCGTGGCATATGCATATTTTCTCTATGCATTTATACATTTATATAAAATATGCATTTGCGGGTGCATATGGCTGTCGCGTGTATGTGTGAGTGCGTGTATCTGTATGTGATTCTAAGTCGCGTGTTGCGTTTTGCTGCACACGGTTTTTGTGTCAATTGCCTTTTATGACAAACAGTATTTCGTTGCAGTGCGCGCACGGTAAAGCGCGTGCGCAGTTCGCACTCGATTTAAGTTTCTAAACGACTCGGCGTCTAAGGCAAGCCACTTTGTCGCGGTTGCGTGTACATACACATTTGCCTTAGTCTTTTGCTAAACTATAAATCACAATCGATGCAACTGCATATATACATACTATAAAAAACCTTAGATTGACCGAACAAATAGACACACATACAAGGCACTCAAATTAAATCCAAAAAGTTTAGTTTGCTAGGCACATATTCACACAAACAAACAAACAAACATTTTGTATATGTATATTATATTCATTCAATGTGTGCATTTAAATCTTCACCTTTAGTGACTTTGTGTAATTATTATTGTAATTAATTCACAAATACGCTATACATTCGATTTTTTCTGTACACATTCAGTATTTATATTGAGACCTAGTTTTCAAGTACATTTATGAGTGTATATATACTATGTATGTGTACTATGAATTTGAGTATTGATATGAACCTAAGGGTAGCTAATCCAGCAGAGAATTGTTTGTTTATTGATTGAATATATATTTATAAATAGTGAATGTATTTTTTACAGTTATGGCAATGAATTTTGAATGTGGACTCGTGAGGTTTTAATGTGTTTGTTTAGAAATATTCAAAATAAAAAAATCATAAAACTGTTTTTTCTAATGTATTTTATTTATTTATGTTTTCCAAACCCGAATTTAAAAAAATAACTTCAATGAAACATTTACAGCTTATTATCTCTTCTTTAATTCCTAAAAACTTTAACATTGTATTATGAAAGCTTTTAAGAAATGTCGTTTTTAGTAAATGCTTGTTTTTTAGTTTATTTCGGTTTATTTACAGTTTAAAGTACTTTTAAGTTGGAGTCGTTACAAAATTGTATGACTCCGACTCTGACTCCAGACATTTAAAATGTTAAAATTAACTCCGACTCCGACTCTGACTTCGACTCCGACTTTGACTTTGACTCCGACTCCGACACCGACTCCAACTCCGCAGCCCTAGTTTTTAGTGAATTTTTTTTGCTTGCCCTGATATTGGAATAGTTTGTCTGAATCGTCCAAGGATTCAGTAGAATAAGTCTGAGAACAGTCAATTTAACGTGTTACTAATTGTACTTGTTGAAGAATTAAGTTTTTATAGTTCCTCTGTAATCTGATTTTGAACTAAATAATATGGCATAGATAAAATATAAAGAACGTTTTATTTAATGTTTTATTTAAAACTAAATATCGCCTATGTAGGTGTGGTGAATTAATCTC
>JAAAKO020029516.1:0-13542 GCA_010015015.2 Bolitophila cinerea
CTGTACTTCTGGACGGCGGCCTTGATGAGACGCACGGCGTTCAGGTTGTTCTCTTCCTTCTTCTCGAAGACGGACATCTGCACGGTGGCAATTCCAAAATCTGAGCAAGTAATGACATTTTATTACTATATTCTTCACTCTACCATTGAAATTAAATACTCACCCTTGATGGTCTGCATGATGAACGTTTTTTTTTTGTGGTTTGGTAAAACAAAATAATGAAATTACTTGTTAGATCTTCAAGTGCCTACGACAAGATGATGCCTTATGTTGGTTCTGCTGGGGTTTTATACGTTTTTGGCGGTATCTACAAATGTTTTGTTTCTACTTACATTGAATAAATTGCAGATTGTACATGATTTTTACGTAATACTGATTAATAATATGATGCACATACGTTTTCAAGATAGGGCAGAGGTCAAGTGGCGATATGAACTCGTATACCTTGCCATTGTCTTATCTGCTGTCTGTGATGGGATTATCGCTATATATAATACTGGTGCAGCGTTATTAAAATTGATTGTGAATGCATTTCCATGGAATCTTGTTTTGATTTGGTGTTCATTATATAGGTAAAAAAAATATTTCAATCTTTATTTATTCAGATAATGTTTAAGTTTTTTTGTCTAGTATTATGATCGGACTAGGTTAATAAATATAAAATATAAAAAACAAGACTTACAGATGGTTAAAAATAACACTAGGATAAAGATTTTATAGAAATTGATAAACACATAAACAGACGGTCATATGTACCAAGTAAAGTTTATAGAAAGATTTTAAAAATACCTTCCACATTACTCTAAAAATGTATATAAATGGGTAATTTTAAACAATCGATTGATAGAAATTAGACTAAAAAAAATAAATAAAATAATGAAATGGATTTATAAATTTGTTATTTCTATAATTATAAAATGCCTTTTTTCATTTAAATTATGACAACTATATAATTTAATTATTACTAACACACTAAGAATTCTGCTTTGGTGTTATATTATTGAGTCTAAAATTAAAAAAATAGACAATAACATAACTGAAACACAAAAACAACACCATTTGATTAGTGTATTTTAATCTCCACACGCGCCAAAAAATGCTAACAAATAACCGGCGTTGAAATAACGAAAGCGTTTGTTGATGTACCGTCTTCGTTTGTATGTATGTATATATATAAATAGAACCAATGTAAAAGCGTCTTTATACATAATAGAAATACATATTTAAATCCTAAAGAAAATTTAATTTTGTGTTAAAATGTAGCCTTTTTTACGTATCATTTTAAATAGTGGAATATTTTCGCAGTAATACCAGCACTACAGCTAAATTCAAATAGTTCAAATATGTAGTACTTATATTCAAAATAATCAATCTAAAAGAGTAGCTCTTAGTTTTATTTTCAGTTTTATTTGAAACAAGCTTTTTTTAATTTGATCCGAGAGATGATGTATACTGCAATTCGTTAAATTGAATTTATTGATCTATAAATGCTTTTAAAAATGTGCTCTACCGTTTCGGGAGGTACAGAATTTATGGTTTGTTTGAGTATCACTCCGCATTTACCCAATTAAATTCGATGAAATCGATTTAGTTGCTAATTGAGCACTATATGCGTGCGTCGTTGGTCACTTCAAAGCTTTTTTGAATGACAAATTAGCGTACTCTAATAAATTCAATTTTGTTCACCAAAATATGTATAAAAATGTCAGTTATCTATTAAATTTTGCGAAGTAAAATATATTAAAAATGTGCATTACAAAAAAAAATGATAATAAAAAATGTTTTTTTAATAATAACCACGATATGCCTTTTGAAAAAAACTGGTTTTGTAAATATAAAAAAATACTAGTTTAGCACAACAGATTCTAGATTGGATTTAAGTCTAACAAAGTAAACGGTATTTTGAATAGAAAAGAAATTTTTAAAAACCTTTTTTTTATAGAAAAAAGAAAGAATTTTCTGAGACATTATTTTATTTAATAAATTTTAATTTAAACACACAAAATATTCAGAATATTAGCCCTATTTTCAATCTATAACAAAGCATCAAATATTTGTAATTCTTTTTTTTTGTTCTTTTGAAATAACAACTTTCCTCAAACAAAGAACTCAGCAAACATGCAAATTTATAATTTACACAATAGTATACATTCAAAAATTCTATAGCCAAGTAGTTATTGTGTGAGCCCATCGTGCGCAAACGTCTTGGTAAAAGATAACAGTACTGCAGGATACAAACCGCAAATCGTTCACATATGCAAATTGAAAGCTCAACACCCATAATCCATACGTAATTCTAATTTATCATATTGCATACAAATATATACTTTGTGCAAAAGATATACATATATATAAATATATATATATACATATTGCAATAATGTAAATATACATACATTTACGAATCTTTGAAGGCCAGCGACGATAAACCCCAACTATATGTACGGATATCAAATAATATGCATTTCTAAATGTGCAAAGCTTATGCCTTCATATTTGCACATACAAATGTTTGTTTGTACTACACTATATATAATATACATATGCATATGCATATTACAAAAAGATATAATAATGGTTTAATATTATATTGATACATAAATTGGTTTATATACTATACATATATCAAATATTAGTTCCTTTAAAACACGATTGCATTTAAGTAATGGAATTCGACCATAACCAATATAATACTATCGATTAAAGGATAATGTTTCCAATAAATTCGAGATCGGATAACATATAACATATGCTTATTATAATGCCATTTACAAGAAATGCACAAACACATAATGCATAAATAGTAGGTACAGACAAAAACGGAAATTTTCATTCCCACAATACGATAATATTGGACTTCAATAAGCGATATATCATGCGACCAGTCAGCCCTCCACCGCACCATAAAAGATTATATAGCCATTGCGCTATGTTTGTGTGTGTACACAACAACAAAATTCTAAAATAAATATTGTCACAGTTCATCTATATTTTCTGTGTGTTGGTTTTATCCAACAATACACATTTATTTTTTTCCGGATTTTTTTGATGTATTTTTAGTACAAAAAAATGTATAATTGCATATTCAGATGCACTAACAATATAATGTTATACCTATATACTTTTTGTCCGCACGCTCGTCCGACGAGGAGATGTAGTACACAGATTAAAAACTAGATCGAATTTCAATTTTATTTTATTTTACGTGTACACTGGTAAAGTTACAGTGTACATAAAATATACATATATTTTATGTATAAATATAATGTATACATTGTATATACCTTATAGTTTTTTTAATCGCCGGAAAGCTTGAAACACCACACGGTAAAACATGGAATCAATAATACAGGGTGGGTAGTTCTTGAAAAGCATGCTAGATACAGATACTACTTCGTAAATAATTCGGAACACTTTTTGATGGATACACAACGACATCACCATATTAGAGGTGTTCAAAGTTGTATGTTTTTTGTAAACCTTTTTAATCTTACAAAGTATGGACAACGTTTTTACGCCTTACTGTCAAAATCTTTGGAAACAAACAAATGTTTTAGTGTTTTTTTATAAGGGTGTCCCAATAAGAGTGCCCGATTTAATTTAAAGAGAAAACACATTTTTTTTGAGCTAGGGGTGATATTTTTATTGCGTTATAAATTAGACATGTTCCGATTAAGTATGGAATAAAATATCCGGCATATGGTCCTTGCGGCTCTGGCGGCTGACCCTTACTCTTTTCACGAAATTTTCGATGAAGTTTTGGCAGATTTGCGGCTCTATCTCACCGATGACGCGTTGGATTTCAGCCTTTAGCTCAGGAATTGTTTGTGGTTTATTCGCATAGACCTGATATTTAACAAAACTCCAGAGAAAAAAGTCGCAAGGCGTTAAATTGCAAATCTCGGTGGCCAGTTGACACCGGAATTTCGGGAGATGATTCAGTCCGGAAATTGTTCCTTCAATAAATGGATTGTTGCATGCGCGGTGTGGCAGGTAGCGCCGTCTTGCTGGAACCACATGTCGTCCAGGTCCAGTCCTTGCAATTGAGGCCACAAGAACTCCGTTATCATGTTGCGGTAACGCAATCCGTTGACAGTCACACCACTGCCAGCCTCATTGTCAAAAAAACCGACCAATCACACCGCCCGCCCAAAATCCGCACCAGACAGTAGCTCGTTGGGGTGCATTTGTTTCTCATAGATCATGTGCGGATTTTCTAAGCCCCAAATTCGTAAATTTTGTTTGATAACAAACCCGTTCAAATGAAAGTGCGCCTCATCGGTGCAGACGATTTCTTTTCGAAAAATTAGCATCTAGTTCATTTTGCTTCAACAACCATTCAACGAATTCTTGTAATAATTCGCTGCGTGGTGCTCCTCGAAAAATGGTATTGTTATGTACGATGCCGAATTGATATTACCGGTTTTTCGGCGATACTCTCGTTGGCCACAGAAATGTTTTCAAGAAACCGGCCGGTACGCCGACACACAGGAGAATGGCCGTACATAATCGACCCATTTTCCTTAAATTTATTGATCACTCTTCGAATTGTTGGCACATTTGGTGAAGTTTCACGACCGAAAATTTTGCGAAGTTTGCGATCGGTTTCAGCGTAACTTTCCCCATTTTTGTAATAGGTTTTCACAATGATAACGCGTTGTTCTTTTGTCCCAGAAAAAAATGGCCCAAATTTAATTCGTGCACTCTTATTGGGACACCATTTATTTATCGTCGTTCAAAAATATATTTGTCTTGAGGCTAGACAGAGTAAATGTTGGATATTTGGCGTTTTTTTGCCTAAAATTACTTGGAATTTAGCTATTGTTGCATAACATATATATATTTTGTTAAAGGTTTTTTAGTGACTCCACTACATCGAAAGAACATGGGGCCAGTTCTTTCGATTTAGTGGAGTCACTAAAATTTAATTTTAGTTCAACTAAATAGTTAAAAATGACAATTGACTATATATCCTTTAAAACTATTAGGTCATTCAATTTCGTGTCACGAATCAAAGTTAAATGGCCCTTGTTAAGCCAAACCACCCATCTTTTGGTTTAAAATTAAAATAATTTCTCTAATATCTAAAACAAACATACATAAATAATTTTTTTAAATTACTTGCTGTATGAACTATCAAATATTGGTCAAATATGGGTTATATTCCGAAAAAAAATTAAACGATACATATATTACAAAACATGCCTACACAAAGTTTGGATTTCCTAACCCTTGAAGCGAGAGAAACTTTTTAGTATTTATGCTTTTATATTATAGTCCTCTTCCCAATTTCCGAAAAAAATCCCCACCCCTAATACACAATCTATACAGTTTGGTTTAAAAGAACTTTAATAATGAAGTTTGTACAAGTCTCATTATAACTTTGAAACGATACCTCGTTTACTCGCCAGTATTTTTATTTATATTAAAATAAAATAAAACTTTATACTACAAGTTTCGCACTTCAAAAAATTACCAATCAATAATTAAAACTTGAGTAATAATGAATACGTATATAGTTTAGTAGTATTATCCATCTATTTTTTAAATTATAATGGGCGGTTGAATTGAAAAAGCATATTTTCAAATTATCGATTGCCACAGGCGTGTTTTAGTACAAACCACGTTTCTTCCAAAATTGAATTTCAATTATAAAGCGCTCAATATTATTGTAAACTTCATAAACTGTAGATGTATTTATGAAATGATTAGGCTGGATTTCGATTAAACAACCAAGTTCATTAGATTCATTTTAGGCAATGCAATGCAGCACTCTAAAATTATTCAATATATACATCTGAGGAATATTGTGTTGAATAAAATCAATTAAATACTTTAATTTAATTTGTCTAAAACAGAGTTTAAGTTCGATGCCGCAGGTACATAAAATCCGGTATACGCCAAATATATTATTTATATACTTGCTCATATTTTAATGGAGAAATTTGAACATAAATTATATTATATATTAATATATACATCACACAGCAAGCATATATATACGTATATAATAGCAGAACTATGCTGGAACTGTGAGCACTTTGATGTGGCGCAAGTACGTTGATGGCGCCACAAACATGCCCTTCTAGAAGATGTACACATAGTGTGTAAGCACGCCTTCAAACTTTAGCTCGTGCACCATCAGACGGAAGTTGTGCGCGCAGCGTCTTGGTGCGCTCGCTCGCTCGACGGAAGTTTGTCAGGCACGATTAGATGTCAATCGGCAATACCGAAGCTCAGTGCGCGTGCTTTAGCACATCTAAATTTGAAAGTTCTTGTTTATCCGTATACAAAGAAAGTTGTTGGTTATATGCGAGTTTAGTGCTGAATTTATAATACAAAAGTTGTTTTAAGGAATGAATTTTAACTACACACAATACATACGACGTATATAAATATCTATACACTCGGTTGTACTATAAATAGGACGAAAAGTTTTTAGTTTTTCAAACATGTTGTATTGAGCACAAAACGCGGACTCGAATATAAAATTGAATCTGTCTTTTTTTTGTTTGTACACGTACAATAATGTTGAATTTGTTGATTTTGTGGTGGAACAATTTATTAAATATCGAAACCATTTAGGGTGCGGTTTTTTGAAGAAATTGGTTTTATGTAAGTTTAATAGGTCGACATTAAAGTATAGAATATTTCCTATAGATACAGAATGTTGATTAGAAAATGTAAGCACGTTTTATTTAATCAAAAACAAGTGCCATTCGTCTCGCGAAAGGTCAATCATCTCAACACTAAATTTGGATCTTTAAAAAATAATTGATTTATTTTTGAAACTAAACACTGCCTTGATACCAAATTTAATATTATTTCGCAACACACTTTTTCTTCTTGAAATGTTCCTGACTGTTTTCTCTGTTATTGTGAAATGCGTAAATTATTGATGATAGAGCACAATCCTGAAAATCATTGCAAAATGTACACAAAACGAAAAAAAAAATAAAAACCGTAATTTCTATAATTTGTTTAAACGATATTTATAATATTCGCTTGTGAAAACTATATCATGACAGAAGATATTTACTTAAAAGTGTTTTTAGTTAAAACAGGGATAAATCATAAATACATGAATAATAATAAAGCAGTTAGTTTGACGCAATTGATCTAAAGCCGCTTTACATAAAAGAACCCATCTGTAGAAAATTGCTCCTCTATCAAAGAACCCTCATCACTAAAAGCATCACAGGTGGTCTCTATTTTCAGTATAAGTCTCTGAAAGTCTCTTTTATATACATTTGGTCTCTAAAGTATTTTTTTTTCAATTATCTGTATCTAGATGAAATACAAGTTCATATATTATTACATTATCCTTATTACATGTTCAGTTGCAAAATGTGAGTTTTTATCTGGAGATAAAATTTACATTCTAAAGAAATATTTTTATACTTTTCTCCTACAGGCCTCCCTCTGGTCTAAATTGACTAACTTTTAAAAGATTCACATTGAAATTACCTTTTTTAATTACCATTATTATTTGTTTAGAATCACAATAAAATACCAGGTAAAAAATATTGATAAATAGAATTGCCGATAATCTATCCATACTCTTATGTAGAAAATTGTTGGAGTATGCACCAAGCTCTCCTGGTAAGAGTATTTAAAAACAATATAGAATCAATAAAAAAACGAGGACCGCAAATATTGGACAATAAATTTATAATAAATCTCTATTTTGGTCTCCTTTTTTATTCATTTTTGGTCTCTATCCCTAAAATAAACGCTTAATATTGTTAACCCTCAGTGCACAAAAGTTGTATAATAATAAAATATTATTTTTAGCAATTATTAATAAAACATTTTCGCGCATTGCATTTGAAATTACCTAAAATAGGAAAAAATCAAATTAAACTGAAATATTACGGATAATGTTTTCTTAGAGTTATATTATATTTTAGTATGTTATTTCAAAGTTAATTAAAATAAAATTAATAAAAAACTAACACTGTTAAAAATAAAAATAAAAATACTTAAAAAAATGTTTTTATAAAAGTGTAATTTTTTTAATAAAAAATATATCCTTTTTTACCCAAAATTAGAAAATATCCATTTTCTAAAAAATATTTGTCTTCCACTTCAGTTTTACTTGCATTTTCATCATTTTTTTTTATAATTTCAAGTGCAATACGCAGGCGATAAACATAATATATATTTTTTTAAATATTAAATAAAACGGGATTCATTTTACAACTTCTGTGCCCTGAGGGTAAGATAAAATTCCAACTTTTTTGAAATCGACCCATCCTACTCTACACCCATCCTCAACAATTTTAAACGTATTGAAGCTCTGTAGCTCTAATCGAGAAAGACAGTCCCAAAAGCTGTTAAATTTTGCACACCTAAATGAATATCATTTATACGCTAAATAAATGAATTACACAAATTAAATTAAATTAATTTATTTATATTATTTGTATTTTTTAGGTTTTTAGAAACTAATAGAAACAAGTTTTAAATTTATATTTATAAAAATAAAACACCATATAACATTACAATACTTTACTATATATTGACTAAAAATAAACAAAAAAATGCAAATGAAACATTTCGAAAAGCCAGCGTGAATAAGCTTAGTCAACTTTATAAAGCAGCTTACATTGTCGCGAATATACAGATCGATGAAATGGAATTCCAGACATACACTTTTGATCCGATTTGAGACTCTTTCGTGTGTCATGATGAGATTTTGCTTTGCAAAATACTTATACACAGCTGGAAAATTCTTCTTTCTTAAGCTTTCTTAGCTATACAGCATGTGAACTGCACTCACATACGATTAAGTCGTGTGTGTGTGTGCATTAAAGCTCATGTAAGTTGGTGCATACATTACATATAGTATATATTGTGAATTATAAAATTCAAAGTTTCAATACTATATATAATAATATGATATAGTACTTATACATTAGAGTTGACCACATTTGTTTGAATTTTAAAATTTGAGTTTTAATTTTAAGTATCTGTAGGATTTATAATGTAAAAAGTAAATAAAAATATCTTTTCTTTTTTAATTATAAGAAAAAATACCAATCATTACAAAAATATGTATATATACTATGATTAAAATCGGTTCAGTATTTTTAAAATTATTGTTTTTTTGTACGTTTCTGTTTGTTTTTTTGAAAATAAATAATAAAAAACCAGGGATTAAGAATTTTTAAATTAAACTTGTGAGAGCGACTAAAAAACGTTTTCTCGGATTTATAAAGATACAATAATTAGTAAATTAAATTAAAAATATAAATATAAAACAAAATAAATAATAAACTGTATTTTTTTATTTATTTAAAAATGAAAATTGAAAAAGTTTCTTTACAAAAAATTCACATATATTTTTTAATGTTTATAACAGACTATATGATCATGACCAAATTACGATGATATTTTTACTTATTTGCTTTCACTAAAAAATGTTTCAACACATCCAAATTAATTTAAAAAAATAAGGAAACATATTTTAAATTTACCACATTACGTCTGAATCCAAGGAATAAATAGAATGAAACATTTATATTTTGAACACCCCTAATAGTTCAAGTAATATAATTTAATTTAACATGTACGATTAATGTGCAATGTATGTATTCTGCTTACGACACAAGCTTACTCACACACGCAATGTCACGTCTCGCGCCAAATACGCATCACGTCAACTTCCGATAAAGTCTTAATTATTCCGTTAGCCTGGAAGCTCGTTAAACATAATCTCGGCAAATACGTGCACTTAAACTCACTCACAATGTGTCCTGTCTCTGATAATGGAGTGTATAGCTCCAAGTGCTAGCGTAATATTTCCGCATTTTTTTTTCATAATCGTTCTTTCAAACATAATTTATCCATTATTACGAGCACATGGAGCATAATGCAATAACATTTTTAATTGCTATATTTATACCGGAGTATAGATATAGATAGGCTATTTATTAAAGCCATCCATTGATATGCTGTATAATATTGTTATTTTATCTATACACATTGATAAGAAGCCTGCATACTATATGTATTATACATATATATGCGCCGTTATTATATAATAGTATCTTATTTATATGTTAGTGTATATAGTATATATATATAATATACGGATACGCGTACGTTATTACAATGAGCTGCCGAGAGTCAACAACTTTGGTATGCACGTAAGCTTTGAATTAAATATTATATCTATATGTATATATACGAGTATATACAATCCTGTGTTTGTCGCATATTCGACTACCTATGTTTGTATTATACATTTGTGACGTAATTCAAGAGAGAATACCTAGAGTGTGTTAAACATATTAATTATGACATATAGTATTATAATTTAGTAGATTACAGTACATATACATATAGATATGTATATACAAAAGTAGGTAACATTAATATTTTACCCCAATAACATTAGTTCGGCAACGATTCATTTATGTGTATCGAAAAACACATTCTATTTTTTTATATATTATCTAGAATTTTTTTATTTTAAGATAAATATAGTATCAAGTAAGAAAGAACAGGTTTCCTAAAATGTAAAAAATATGCATATATGTAAAAATTATTGATACAAATAAAAAAATATTGTTACAATGAATAAATTATTTTAGTCATAAAAAACTATCTAATTATTTATAAAAGTTTCTCTTATACAAAAAAAACTAGCGTAATATTTTTATTAAAATGAGCTCATTTTCAAATAATAATTTAACTACTATAATAAACAAAATTTATGTGTTTCGATACAATTATATTACAAAAAGTAATATAAATGTTATTAATTAAAGTAATACTTATATTTTATATGTTGATTTTTTTAATTCTACACATATAAATGTACAATTGTTTTTATTTATAAAAGTGGTCTTTATGGAAAAAACCTTTGTAATATCATTTTTTTAATTCTTTTGACAATTATTTTGCAAGGCTTCTTGCAACTTTTTTTTCCAAAGTTTTGTTTCCCTTTCCTGAATTAATTGTAATTTTCCAATATTAAATGAAAACATTACGAACTCACGAAATGAAAACCGTTTATAGCCTAACTAATATGATTCAAGGTATATATGTGCATAGTATAATAGTAAATAGCCCCGAAGAGCGATAAAGTCTACCAATGAATATCGCCTTGTGCCGGTGTCGTAATTAGAGTTAGGTTGCATATGGTAATATTTGTCAAATAATATTAAAACAGTTAGGCTCACGTTGGAAATTCTGTGCGCGTGAAACCGCACACACACACATACATACACGTATTCGGTCGATGTGCGGGCATCTGCATGCTATATAAGATACGATAAACATATTACATGTATGTTCCATCTAAAAGCTATATTATATACTCTATCTATATACGTATATCAAGTCAGGTAGTATATGCACTATATATGCGAGAACTCATTCATAGGTTGAACTGATTAAGTGCAAATAATAGCGAAGCATAAATGAATTTATAATTTCTTGGTATCGCATCGCTTTGTTTGAATTTAGTTGCGTTTAGAGCTTAGGGGCACTTGAACAGTATTACACTACTTAAGAGCTAAGTGCACTGTTTTGCTGATGTGAGTTTGTATTTATTATTAGGAATTAGGTTCTTCTTAAGTCGTTTGATGGAAAGTTGTTTTGCAGATGTGAATTATGTTCTTCTTAAGTTTCTTATTAAGTTATTCTTAAGTAAGTTGTGGGTCGAATGAGTGATGCAAATTTCGTTGAACATTGCTGCGGTAATGAATATGCCAAAGTTTCTATATATGATCGAAAACACACCCACAGTTTGAGTTGATGAAGAAATCATATTTGTGTATATACACTTGGAGAAGAAACGAAAACAGATATATTTATTAAAGAAATAAAGAAGAAATGAAAACAGATATATTTATTAATTTAAAGCAAATTTGTTTTTTTTTTCAATTTTGTCATCTAAAAAATTTGTTTTATGTAATAATCTATTTTCAAATTATATTCAACCGACTCTAAATAAATATATGTTTCAAGTTTGGATGGTTAAAGCTTTCATATTTTCCAATGCTTCGTCGGCAAAGTGTCGAATTGTGATTTCGGGAAATTGTCGGGCTACCTTACAGAGGCATCAATTGAGAAGTGAATTTTTTTTAAAAAAAGTGCTTCAGATTTGCTGTGTCTTCAAACCTACAATATACAAAACTTCCAGATATGTAAAACGATCAATTTGTTGTTTATGAAAATTGTAATAAGAATGATTGTTACGTATTTTGTGTACCGCAACTGGCAAAAGGTCGTGCCACATTTTTCGATGCCACAAAAGTCCACCTGCCAAGGAAGTTCAGCTACTTATTATGAACTTAAAATTTTCTGGGGGAGGAGTAAATTTTAGGGATTTTAAATTATTTTAAAACAAAACTCTGTTTTACAAAATTCAGTTTTACAAAATTCTTTTTTAACAAAATTATGTTTTTAAAAATTGTGGATTATAATTTTGAAAAACAAAAAGAATTTTGTTATAACAGTTTGTTTTTTATTTCATTTTATTGGGCATCAACAGCATGGTTTTTCGCCCCTAAAACAGAATTTAAAATACCTAAAAAATGTAGTCAAAAGTATTTTACAAAAGAATCTAAAAAAACTCCCCGTTGGAAGTTTTTTATTTATTACCCATTTTAAGCCAAATAACATTAGCAAGCTCAGCTTAAATAAAGGCTGACTAAGAAATTATTAGGTTCCTTATTAAACCAACCAACCTGGATAACGGCAGGGTCTTGATATTCTGCTAAATACGGCATTATTCAGCCCTTATTCCAATTCTAGCTTAATAAGTTTTATTTCCCTTACGCCTTAACAATATACATGGATCCGCCAGTGCTGCAAGGGTTATATCATGCGCTTTGTAGTTTTATAAATTATATTAGAGGATAGGTCTGTGTTATAAATGCTCGCGATATGGATCGCGATAGAAAGCTAATGTAACAGTACATTAAAAAAATAGACTGGCTGAGCAACGTTGTTCTTATAATATAGGTGGCCAAAGGTGACATTTATATATACAATCACAAAAAAAATGAAATAAAAAAACACTGAAAAAACTAAATAAAAATCGGAAAAAAAAAATTAAATTATTAAAAAAATATATATATTGATATTATAATGTTTTTACTGATTTCAAATGTAAACGAAATGATACTCAAATTTATGGTTTTAAATTGTTTGATCAAATCGTTTTTTCAAACGAAGACGATTTTGAATGATTTCAGTGTTTTTTTCTGTAGACTTGTCAAGAGCAGAATCCATCTTTTCTTTTAAGTCTGTTATAATGTATCAATTGTGTTTTTTGTCTTATGAATTTTTACTTTATGAATTACCCATCAGAAAACGTTTTTTTTTGGAATTCCATAATTCACTATAAATAAAGCTTTTAAAACTAAATTTAAAAAAAATCCTTTAAATATCTTTTTAGCCGACCATTTCATTGTGTAGATTTGTTGATAAATGTTTTAAAATTACGGAAATTGCGTAAATCACATTGTAATCATATTTACATATGACAGTAGTTTTTTATATAAAAATATTACTAATACTATATTT
>JAAAKO020029527.1:0-24163 GCA_010015015.2 Bolitophila cinerea
ACAAATCGTTTGGCCGAATAATTTATTTTTTCCAAATAGTCATTTGACAGACTCTCAGCTCATTTGGACAAAAGGCCAATTCATATGAATGGCCACTCGACTAGATGGAGCATTCGGCCAAATGGCACATCGTATTTTAACCTCAGGGTACACACTTAGAAATGACTAAATATTAAAGAATATATTTCCTACTTTTAAAAAAATTAAATAAAAGAAGATGAATTTCATCTTTTTTAACATTATTATCAGACTTTTGAATCTCTGATTAGCTAAATAACAAATCTTTGATTAACTTTAATCACTTGATTAGCTTTTTTAACTAATTATGGTCTTAAACAGGCCAACAATCGACAATTGTATTTCTTCACTTTCAATTATTTTAGGTGAACTAAATAGCAAAAAAATATGAGATATGAGATATGAGAAAGTTTTAGTTTTTATAAAAGAAAACTCTTTTACAATTGTTTTTTTTTTCGATTTTCATTAATATTTAGTATATATGCTTACATATAGTTACAATGTAGATTTTAATTCAACATTACGTAATAAAAGTTATAATTAAAACCTTTGTAGGAATTTTTATTTTTTATAAAATTTAATTATAAGTATTTAATATACCTTTTAATTTATGCCAAACATTCCGTAACTAGGCATGTGCGATGTTTAAAAATAATCTATTATTTTCGATTAATCGATTATTTTTGATTATTTTATCATTGCCTGATGGTAATATTTAGGTAGGAAGTCTTATATTTTTGGGAAGGTTTTATCCTTAGGATACCTGAAACGAAATTTTATCCCAATCCCACCAGCCATATGCCAAATAGCCTGATGGGAATATTCAGGGAGGAAGTCAAATAATCAAAACATTCGATTAATCGCAATAATCGAAACTTTCGATTAATTGAAATAATCGAAACTTTCGATTAATCGATTAATCGAAATAATCGATTGATCGAAACACAATAATCAATTTATCGTTTATAAGAAATAATAGATTATAATTGCTAGCGAAATTATATTTTATATAGATCTTTTGATTTTATATAGATCTTTTTTGGGTTTTAAATTCTGTTTTAAATAAAATGTATGGAAAAAAAACAAATTACTAATTTTATATTAAAGAATATCACTAAATTTAAATTAAGCAAATCAATGATATACTTAAAAAACAAAGATCACTTTTTCATAAAATACTGATTTTTGACTCAAAAGAACACATTTTTTTTAACAAAATACCTGATTTTACACTACTGATTTCATATCATCGAATTTGTAATTAAAAAATAACTAATATATATATTTTTTAATTTAAAGAAAGGAAAACAGTGTTTTTTTGTAAATTTAGTGATGTTGGATTTAAAACTTACTGAGATAATAAACTGAGAAGTATTGTTGCGTAAGGACACTGGGGTTATTTGCACAATAAGAAACTAACTAAATTTCTACTAAAATAAAAATTGTACTTAGAAACTCATTGAGTTTGTATTTTTTTAAATTATCTAGTAATACATAAAGCACTAATTGTCAATAAGGAAATCAATGTGTGATATTGATATTTTTAATATTTTAAAATGCTCAAGCCACTTGAATCAGCCACTGGTTTTCATAATCAATTTTATAGGGTTTAAACCATTGATATATAACCTAGTTTATATATCAATGGTTCAAACAAATTGTGCCTTTTAAAAAAAATATAAATAGTTTTATTTATAAAAATATGTTAAACGTGATTAAATTATTGTACCCATAATTTTTTTTAGGGTTTTAGCTTTTTACCTCCTCTTGTCAACGTATATTATATATTTTTAAAATAAATTGATTTTGATTGATTTTTATATAAAGCTTTTCCACTTGACGGATGAGCAGATTATGACCTTGCCGGAATCCTCTCCAAACAAACGATGAAGTAGCGATGATTTGGATTGTGACGCTGATGTTGCCGACCCCGACTACATATGCCACGAGGAGGACGAATTATTTATCGATCAGTCCTTTACTCAACGGAAATTCTTGACGATGTATCACTAAATACATTCCTGATTCTCCATTCACACCGCCTATGTCGCGATCAATGAGAAGAATTAAAAGAAGAAGAAGAAGAAAGGGGGACCTTTGGCGTTGACTTCTTTTTTTATTGGCAACAACAACGAAGTCCAAAACAATTTCGCTAAATTAAAATCAATTGCTTGGAAAAGGAAAAGTCTGCGCTTTCATGTCGATGAGATAATTTTTTCGTGGTCAGAAAGAGTTACCAGACAATTTGATTTTTTTCAAAACGCCATACGAATGTTTTAGGTATTTTTTGACTATTGATTTTCTCTAGTTTTGGCATTTGAATGCTCGCCAAAAATATATTGAATCCCGATTCAATATTGAAGAATCTGAGCTCTGTAAAGTAATCGAAATTCTGATTTTTACGTCTGGTTTTCGTTATCCAAATATTCGATCGTATTGGACAAAGCATTCTTTGGGAGTTGCAAGACAAGTACGGACTCGCCATCGGTTAGAGGAGATTCGACGCATTTCAAGATAAAACCGCAGCATTTCCGAAAGGTCAACCTATCTACGATCAATTGCATAAAGTGAGACCACTTGAGATGCACTTCAATGACAGATTTATTTCCGTTCCAATGCTTCAACGTCTCTGCGCCAATAAACAAATTTGTTCACCGAAATAAAATCCACTCCAATCCGTCAATATATGCCTGCAAAGTAACATAAATAGGGAACAAAGATCTTCTCGCTTTGTGATTGCACTGGTTAATCATTTTTGTTCGAAATTTATTCGTTCGTTTATCCAAGATCATACCCGATAGTATCAACTACATTTTATTATTGAACAACTACATCGCTTACTTTGATAGCTTATCTAAAAATCCGTGGCATTTATAATTTGGGGATAGTTTTAGCAAATTGTGTGCCAAATATAAATATTTCATCTGATTTAGAAATTTATTTCTCGTTATGCAGACCAACAGACTCATAAAGCTATAAGATGGGATCGAATAAAAAATGAGAATATCGAGTTTGACTGCCCAGTCATTATTAATAAATACAATATGCACATGGGTGGTGTTGACCTAAGGGATAGCCACATTCACTTGAAGACAAGAAAATGGACTAATAGGATATTTTATTATTTGTTGGATTTAGCGATGGTCAATTCATACATTTTGTATCATCAATTGAACAAAGGAAGTGCTGCACAACTTCTTGGTTTTAGGACTCATGTCGCAGAAGTCGTTTGCATGGTAATCGTTCACAAATCGGGGAAGCGTGTTCGTTCATGCTACACATCATTGCCATCACAACCTAAAAAAAAAAAGATAACTTATATATAAGACTCCATACGACATACGTTTTGACCAAATATGTTACTGTTGCATATTTTTGGAAAGATCGAATAAAAAGATGAGCAAAATTCTAAGCGGTTTACCAATTTTCAAATCTGAAATTGGATTCGTGTTTTTTACACCCTGATTATGATTACTATTAAATAACTTTACAGTTTTAACAAAAATTGTGGCAATAGAGGGTTCATTGTAAATTCAGTAGTACCATTACCACTATAATTTCACATTACATGATTCAAAGAAAAAATGGTTGCTATTTTATGGATGATCCATTCTATTTTTAATATGATACATAAACATTATGTTAAATGAGCTGTCAACGGTGTTTTGATATATTCAATGAATTCAAATCAATCCACAATAGTTTATCTTAATTCAGTAGCTCTATTAATCTAAAACTGCATAATATAAACAACAAAAACTAAAATGTATGTAAAACAAGTAAACAAACTATTCAGACCGCTATTGTTGTTTAGGAAATCCAGTAAATGCCTTTTTTGTAGCTAGCATTTTGAAATCGACAGCAAACCGCGTGTTGCGCCAAAGGCGTGAATAATAAAAGCGCGCGCTCGCGCGCATTTTCAGACGCATATTATTTGGAACACAATGTGCACGCCCGGGACTTGACCTCAGCGCACTTAACGCACTCACACATACACGGATAATTACTGGTGTATAGTCGGTTCCGAGCCCACCACATCGCCGTATATAGCATAAGACATAGATAGTATGTGTCTGTATTTGTATACATATTATATTGAACAAAACGGGTACAGATTTTGAATACACAAAGGTAATATGCATTAATGTAACGGTATATTTATTGCAGAGAGTGAGAGTGTGAGCTGTCACACCTTTCTGTGATTAGATTTGGTTAACAATATAGGCATTTGTATTATAATTTCACGGTGTTTTTTCTACAATTATAAACATAATATTTATTTTTGAACAATTATATAAAGAATTGTATTCAACAAAAAGGCTTCAGGGAAGATCGTATTATTAATAGCTGATTGCTTTTCAGATAGTTTAGCTAATAATAATAAAATTTGGAAATATTGCAACATGCATTAGTTGAAATTTGTGCCAATTTATGCAAAATCGCACGATTTAATATTGATTCAATATATTTTAATATATTTTGATATATATTGGTGCATTGATTTTGTGTTTATATTTAAAAGTTGTTTTATGTTTTGTTTATTTGGTAATGGTGATTAAGGCTATCTATAAATGCCAAATCTTTCACACTCCCACGGAATTTTAGATTTCGTGATCTGCGACTTACCAGATTCTCTGAAATATGCTGGTGTCCTCGAATAAAGTTAAATTGCTACACTAATTTATTTATCAGGCACAAGCCATTAGAATGTTGCATAAATAAATATGTACCCTTTTTAATGTTCATTAAATTATTATCAAATTAAGGTGACTTTTAGGTACGAAGTTGTTAAATCAGTATACTTCTTAAATGTTAATTAAAAATATAATACCATTTAAACTTTTTGAATGTGATATGCGTGCGCACTATGCAAGTATGCATTAAATAGAAAATACCAATTTAAATTTGGAATGTATTATTAAGTGTCTAAGACTATGGATAACACGCAAACAGTCGTGAGAAATTATTTTGATTATGACTCTGGCGACTGACATGTGGTTTGTTTTCTCGGAACTTGAAGACATTGTATCATTAAACGTGGTCCACGCCAGCTGCCTGCCGGCTGCTTAAGTGTGACTTCTAATAACGGACTATAAGATGCGAGTGTATGTGCTTGTGCGTGTCTGCGTGCGGTTTAAACACGAAGAAGTCATTGTGTGTTGTAACACTACTTAGTGCTTATGTTACGTCTATGAAAGGATTGGAATGATATTTTGTTGAGATATTATTATTATTATGATTAAGCATTATAATTATTTTAAAGTGATCAATTCTACGTCAATAACAATATTATGATAGATATGTTGAATTGAATGAGATTTGCACTCTTGCGTGTGATTATGATATGTTGAAAGATCATTCGACTAATGTTTTGCGGTTGTATAGATAGTACATTTTAAGTGAGCGTTTATTGCAACATTTTAGATGAATATTTAAATGAAGTTTTCTTATTATCATTTACCCCCAAAATATAATTTTAGGGCCAAATAAACGATTTTGTGTTGATGCACGAATTAAATACCTATTCTTCCATTTAATTATTATGTTGTTAAGGTCAAAACTAACGATATCGTTTAAATTTAAAGATTATTATTTTTATTAGATTTTTTTAACTCTAGCAATAACTATATGACATACCAACATGTGTAAAAAAATTGTAGCTTATTTATTGTTATCTTGTTTGAATAAGAAAAACATATAATATTTCCAACGCTTTTTTAGATTTTTGATACCATGTTTATAGAACGCTTGATCTTTGCTCGCAAAATAGGCCTCAGTTTCAGTAATTACTTATTTGTTGGTTCGAAATCTTTTAGCATCTATTTTCAGGTCCGAAAACATCCAATACTCGCTGGGGGGCAAATCTGGCAAATACGGGGAGTGGGACAACAATTCGAAGTGCAATTCATGCAATATGACCATCGTAGCCATTGACTTGTGACACGGTACATTGTTTTGGCGGAACAGTGCTTTTTCTTTGCCATATGGGTCCGTTATATCTTGATTTTTTCACTCAATCGGTCCAATAACGCTATGTAGTATTCAGAAACGACTATTTGTTCTTTCTCAAGATAGTCAATAATCGACGGTTGAATCTTCGGTCGCTTTGGAATGCTTTCACCTGCCTCAACCCACTCAGCTGACGACCGCTTTGATTCTGGAGTGTAATGGTGTATCCAGGATTCATCCATGGTAACATACCGAATCAAAATCGGCTTTATTATGGTTAAAAGCTCAAGACTACCCTTCGAATCATCCATTTGTTGTTGCTTTTGATCTGGTGTTAACACACACAGCATCCACTTAATATCTTAGTAAGCTCACTGCCATGTTCAGCCGTATTCACACTCAAAATATTTTACGTTTTAGACCTTTTAGAAATTTTAAAACATTTTAAAACACGATTTTCTCTTATAAAAACTGTTTTCATTTAATTTGTTTTTAGCATATGATCTTAACCTTCAATTTTACGCTAAAATCAACAAATATTTTAATTTTAGGAAACACATGAAACATTTTAGGAATGTTCTAAAATGTCTAAAAGGATAGATTTTTTTCAGGAGTGAGTTTTATGAACATATCGTAAAAAAATAAACATAACTGTATCATTACCGAAAAATGGTCTATTATCAATGATTGGAGTATTTTATCCTTAGTGGACGATATGTATATTCATTATTATTATTTCATAAGAATTTCAGTAACATGACTACATTTATAATAATACTATTATTAACCGATATTTCTTTATTACCAAAGAAATACTATTTGTTAGTTCTAAATAAAACACCAAACGTTATATACTGAATTTAATAATTTTCTGTAGATTTCAAACAGGTTATGAGCCCAGATCCTATTTCGTCCGGGCGAGTTGCGTGAATTATTAGAAATAAATACATTTTGTGTGGTACGTAAGACATTCATTTAATCATAGAGTGGAAGTAAAATACAATGGATTCAAAAACGGGCAAATTAAAAAAATTAAGGACTCATCAAAAAGGTCATTATGGAAATTTCAAATAAAGGTTTTGCGAAACGCAGCAGCTCTAATAAACGTGGCACGTAATGGACAATACTTTTGAAAAACTATCCGATAATAAAAAGAAAATCACAATGCGTTACTAAAAATATAGAAAAAGGCAGACAATAAAGGCGCAGAAGGCAATCGTGACTGCAGTTGGACAGTTGTGTTGCACATTATGAATTGTTCGAATGCTCCAAAAATGTGGACCAAATTAGAGAGTGTGTATGAACAAAAATCGAAGACAAGTATTCACCTGATACAGCAGCGCTTCTATAGTTTTCCAAGGATGCGAATGACAGCATGGCAACACATGTTTCAAAATTGAAAACAATTGTTTAGCAAATAAAAGAGCTAGGTGAGACTGTATCGGAGTCAAAAAGTGTGACAAACATTTTTATGGCGCTACCTGCCAATTTTGGACTTCGCAGTTGATGATGGAAACAGCCAGACTGAACAATCTTGATGCAGTTCATGGTGAAGATTGTGGGGCTCTCGTTGGACTACATTTTTGAGCGGAAGCAGTTTCATGTGCAGTATATGTTTTGAATTGAACTGGACCAACTGGAGTGAATGGCAAGACACCGTATGAATTATTGTTTCAGAAAATTCCAAGAGTAGATCATCTACGTGTTTTTGGGTAAGATGTGAATTCTCATGTTCCATTAAAAAACGCTAGAAATGGGATAGGAAGGCGAAACCATTAGTGTTTGTCGATTACTGTGATGTCACAAAAGGATATCGTGTATGGTACAAGAACACGCAAAAAGTGGATATCACAATGGATATTATTTTCAATGGAAACATTATTAAGAGGCCAAAGGATGTTGACGAGTCTAAGGTCAATACAGGTTGACGATATTATTTTTATTGTCCGTAGACTCGTATTTTTAGAGCTTATTTGTGAATGATGAAGATACGACTGAAAAAGCAGGAGAGCCCAATATGTGAAACGGTTGAAGGCTCGTTTAGTTGCTCGTGGATTTAGTCAAACTCATGGAATAGACTATTAAGAAACGTTCAGTAGAGTTCTCATATTTAATCCGTACAATTTTAGAGATAACCGCTTCAGTGAAGTTTAAGTTACACCAATTTGACAAAAAGACCGACAACCAGATGGTTATTCAAATAGATCGAATCAACAGAAATACCAAAGTTGCTTCACGTCAAACTCTATAACATGAGAACGTGTTGTCCGATCGTCATGAACATAAACTTCAAAGGATGTAGCTTTTAAATGACGTAAAAAGTTCTCTGTAAGATTAATCACTAGACAATATTTTGCGGGGAACATATCGTCAATAGTACTCAAGACAGCCCTTCGAATCATCCATTTGTTGTTGTTTTTGATCCAGTGTTAACACACACTCATCCACTTAATATCGTATTAAGCTCACTGCCATATTGTCCACTAAGGATAAAATAGTGCTATCATAGATTTTTTTTCTCAGTAGTGAGTTTAATGAACATATATCGTAAAAAAATAAACATACTGTATCATTACCGAAAAATGGTCTATTATCAATGATTGGAGTTATTTATCCTTAGTGTACTATATGTATATTCATTATTGTTATTTAATATGAATGTCAGTAACATCACTACATTTATAATAATAATATTATTAACCGATATTTCTTTATTACCAAAGAAATACTATTTGTTAGTTCTAAAATAAAGCACCAAGCATTAAACACTCATTTCAATCATTTCCTGTTGATTTCAAACAGGTTATGGGCCCAGATCTTATTTCTTCCGGGCGAGTTGCGTGATTTATTAGAAATGGCCAAGACGAAAGCATTTACAAGGACGCACAGGATACAAGGTTCAACAGAAAAAGGGCGTGGCATTTGTAAGTGAATTGTATGCAGCAAAAGCTGGACAAAGACAAATGGTTCCTAGATTCTGGGCCAGTGATCATATGACAAACAGGCGTTAATGGTTTGTCAATTTAAAAAAAAATCCGATTGCTGTTAGCATTGGAAATGGTGACAAAATAAAAATTAACAATGAAAAATTGATTCCACTGCACTGATCATTGATCCATCGGACTAGAATGGTACCGTTACTTTGGAAAGAGTATCCAAAAACTCTGAAAGTAAGGGCGGTGCTGTCAAAGGAAGCATCCCCTTCGGAATCTTTAATTATCCATTAAATAGTAGGCCAGTGGATTATGTTTTCAAAGACTACTATATAGCATGGAACGTTTGTAACTGCTTGTAAGTAGTGCAGGTTCCGAGAGGGCGCAGAAAATATGTCCGGATGTCCTGGCGGCATGAAATAGACATTTTCTGTACACAATAACAATCATGTGCTGCGCAAGCGCAACTCTTTATTTTTTTTAATAATAACACAAAGCGAAGAATAGAGAAAAGAGATTTTGGGAGATTTTTACAAGGTATATAGTTTGCCTGTCACCGATGCTCTTAGTTGTTGTTGTTTCCTGCGAAGCATATCGTTTGGGCCCTTCAGAGTTTTTATGTAAAATGTTTGCACAAGTTGCTGAAGGCGGATAGGGAGTGGAGGAATACCAGCTAGGACTTCGATTAAGGAAGTGTGGGTAGTTCGCATAAGTCCAGACATAATCTCAAAGACCTCCACTGAACTCGTTTGAGTTTTGGTCTATGAGTTTTCGCCATACCGTCGCTGATCTTTTTGTGGCATTATAGATTCTAATCAGAGTATCAGGGTGGGCACCCCACCATGTTAGGCAAATTGATTTAATGAAATAAATTCTTTTCGAGCACATTTTAACCACTTCATGTGCATGTAGATTCCAAAGACATCTGGAGTAAAAGGTAACTCACAGATATTTAAAAAAGGTAGATTTCAAGAAATTTGCATTGATAAGCTGTAGTGTGAACTTTGGTACCTTGTATTTCTTTGTGAAAACAACGAACTGTGTCTTTTTTGGCGAAATTGTAAGACCTAGGGTTGCATTTCGCCAGAACTTTACTGATGTTCCAAGCGTCTGGGCATACACCTTCTTCGAAGAACTCATTAAAACGGTTTAGAAGATAGATTTTTTGCCGGATGGGGTAGCATTTGTATAAGTTTGAAAGGACTCGTTAGTATTGAATATATATAAATCCTGGTTGCTGTCATTCTACTGTTGGTGGAGCGAGCTTTGCACAATAATGTGGTATCCACTTATCATCTATGGTCCTGCTATTTTGGGATCCTAGTCCTCTAAATTTTCTGTCCATTTTCCATGTGTGTCCTTTGAGAGTGATTCGCAAAATGTTTTCCAGTTTGCTGTTTTTGCTCTCTTCGTGCATAGTTTTAGCTCAGCTGACTTCTTCATGTATGAGGTATAGCTATCCTTAGTTTCACTTCTACGATACATTTTGAATGTTGCTAGTTTTGTTTTTGAGTTTATGTGTATGGATTGCTTATTTTTCTTGGTTTTCGTTTTATTAGTTTTTATGGCAATTAAGACTATTCCGTCGCCATCTCGATTCCTATTATACCCTGGAATGGTAAATGATTCGTCTGAATGCTACGACAGTTCCATTGAAGAAGTGTGAATGGCATATTGGGCTACACATTTTGTGATATGGGTGATCGCGGAGTTAATGGTAGCGCGGTTGTAGGAGGGGAGGAGAGCTTTTCTATGAAAAACTGTTTTTGCTAATATTTTACTTGTTTTTGGATAATATTTGCGAAACACTTTTTTTCGGTGACAAAATATATTTAATGGAACTAAAATTTATTTATGGAAATAATTTTTTTTTCTTGATAACAATAATTTATTTATGGTAATAATTTGATAGATTTATTTTAACAAAATTTTTTTTTTTTTTAGAATGAGAGATTTTGTTTAGGTAGTTATTAAGCCAAACACCTAAAATAGCTCAACCTGAATAAAGACTGCATAATTTGTCTGAATAAGCTCATATTGAATATAGGCTGAATTATTAGAAGAAATAAGCTTTTTTAGTTCTTTATTAACCAGTCTGAATGTTCTGCCAAAGCAGGCATTTATCAGGTCTTATTAGAATTATATAGCTATAATGTTTCTTGCGATTTTCTTGAATTTAAAATCGAATTATCTTTTAAACATTTGAAAGGATCAAACCCGGGATTCAAAACCTGAACCGGAAGCTATTGATGTGCCCATAACCATATACGCGGATATTATATTTATATATAAAATAAAATAAAGTGGAAATACACGTTATCGTAAAGTCTTTTTAATTGACACGCTTTTTGCGTAATGCACCAACAGAGTTGAAAACATTTAAATTTTATACCAAATCAAGTATTCAATGAAATCATGTGTAAAATTCAAATTTAATTATTTGTTGTTATATTGTTTGGTTAATAAATCATTAAATTCGACGGCTTTGAAGAGAGGTGTGCGTGATTTTGCTTACCACGAATGACATTTAATCTTTTGATACTTGTCATGATTACCCTCGATGGTAACAACAAAAAATCTATGCCAAATAATCAGCGCCAACTCAAGTGCTCTTCAATGAACGTGAGTAATCTTCAAAATGGACCTCGAGTGGAATTCCAATTCCAATAGTCATTCAAACGTTTGATACAATTAGACTGTGAGCTCTTCAATTGATGGCTAATTGAATTCATCGTGTAAAAATTCTCCGATTCTCTCATGAACAAATATGTTTTCGCTGAGAAAATAAAATACAAAACTATTACAACATTCCGTGACATCAACCAGAGACCCGAATTCAAGACCACATCAGGGGTCAATGCAAAGCAGCGTCACCCGTCACTAAACACTCACAGGTTTCTTTCTATATGCTAAAATTTTCTCACTACTTAATCGTCCGCGAGGATCGAGCTAACAAAAAAGATATTGTGACCTGCGGGCACAAACAAATCAAATTAACTCATCTCTCACCAAAAAACAACAAATATTTCACGATTTCCGAACAGATTCGAATTTATTTGGAATTAATCTCAAGATCAATCTAAAGTTCATTCAAAATAAGCATAAACATTTACTATTATATAGATATATACTCGCTCTATGAGTTAGTTAAGCATATTATACTGTTTATAAGTTTATAACATTGGAGCCATCTTCGGAAGGCATTGTTATATTAATGTGAATACATTTTCGAATTATGATGTTGTGTGTATTTGTGTATATTTAATATAGTTTTATAGTTATGTATATATAGTCTGAAAATGTCTCGCTAATTTGCAGTAAGGTTGCGCTATGCACGCCGCGGCCAACGCAGCCAACGCAGCCAACGCCAACGACTCCGACGCGCTGCGTGCACACAACGCATTCCACTAGTGCTGTCAAAAAAATGAGGGTAACCGATTTACTGGTCTTTTTTGGTTTACCGGTCTTTTTAAGATTAAAAGACCGGTCCAAACAGGTTAAATGATTTCCGACCGGTTAAAAGACCTTTTTTTTTAAATACAGTTCCAGTTAGAAAAAAAACTATTTGAAAAACCAGTTTGTTTAAACAGACCGCATTTTTAAATAAAATAAGGCTTTTGGAAAAACGACCGATCCGAGTAAAAATACATTTTCGGTAAATAAAACAAGTCTGTTAAAAAAATGGTCCAATTGGTCCGAAAAAAGACCGTCCGTTTAAAAGACCGACTTTTCATATAAAATAAGCTTTAACTGAGTTCAAAATTCTATAAAAAATATTTAAACGCCCGAGCCAGAGAAAAGATTATACCGGTCCAAACTAGTATTATTTCTATTTCTGACCATTTAAAAATACTGGTTTTGTATTAAAGACAGGTTATATAAAAAAAAAACTCTTGAAAAAATGACCGATCCGAGTTACCAAAAACATTTTCATTAAATAATACAAGCCGGTTTAAAAACTTGGACCGTTCCGAAAAAGACTGCCCGTTTAAAAATACTGTCTTTTCATATAAAATAAGCCTAAACTGAATTAAACATTTTAAAATATTTAAATCCGCAAGTACATTTAATTACCCAAACCAGAGAAAAAAACAATCCGAATTTTTCTGTCTGGGCTGTTTTTTTCGGTTTGGACCGTTTTTTTGTGTCCGGACCAGTTTTTTGATCAAACTGGTTTTTCGGTCCAGACAGGTTTTCAGTCCAAACCAGTTTTTCTGTCTGGACAGGTTTTCGGTCCGGACCTGGCCCAGATAGAGTCCTGTTTTTCTATTTAGACCGGTTTTTCGATCTGGACAGGTTTTTCGATCAAGACCAGTTTTTCTGTCTGGACTGTTTTTTCTGTCTGGACAGGTTTATCTGTCTGGAAAGGTATTTCTGTCTGGGCAGTGTTTTTCGGTCGAGACAGGTGTTTCAGTCCAAACCAGTTTTTGGTCTAGACCGTTTTTTTCTATCTGGACCGATTTTTTGTGTCTGGACCAGTTTTTCGATCGATCAGGTTTTTTAGTTCAAACCGGTTTTTCTGTCTGGATATGTTTTCGGTCCAGACCTTTTTTTCTATCTGTATATATATTAGGTTATATTTTTGGAATGAACTTCTTTTTGAAAATAGCCAGTCAACTTGGACGTGTCGAGTTATTAGACTAGTTTTGGGATATTGTAATAACACGTATTTCGATAGTTTCTTTGAGTTTTTATCATCATCTTTACTATTTTACAAGATGTTTTATGGTAAAATATTTAAATAATATTTGAAATTTAAAAATGTGCGCGTAAATATTGACTACAAAAATAACTATATTACTGCCTCAAATTGAAGAGATGTTCATTACAAGTCCGTACATAGAAAAACTGGTCCATTTCGTGTCTATATATTAAATTTAATGGGACAGGTTTTCAGTCCGAACGAGTTTTTCGGTCCGAACAGGTTCTTCTATCTGGACCGGTTTTTCGGTGTGGACAGGTTCTTCTATCTGGACCGATTTATCGATCTAGACCGTTTTTATCTGTCTGAACCTTTTTTTCGGTCTGGGCAAGTTTTCTGTCCTAACTAGTTTTTCGGTCCGGACAGGTTCTTCTATCTGGACCGATTGTTTTATCTTATGATGCAGTGTAGTTAGCACGAGAAGATTTTCTGCAAACGAGCATTTAGACAGATTGAGATATAGCGCGATGGCTTTTTAATTTTGAAATTTGTTGTTTGGAAATGTTTTTTAGTCCGAATCAGTTTTTCTGTCCGCACCGGTTCTTCTATCTGCACCAGTTTTTCGATCTAAACAGGTTTTTCTGTCCGGTAAATAATACAAGCCGGTTTAAAGTCGGTCCGAAAAAAAACAGTCCTTTTAAAAAAAAACAACTTTTCATATAAAATAAGACTTAAATGAGTTCAATAAAATTTAAAATATTTGAATCCGAAAGTGAACTCTTATAAAATTAAATCACCTCGTAAATTTTAAAATTAATAATTTATAGTCCAAATTTAATTTTAAATTATTTTTTTATTGATAATCAATTTATATAAATTTAAATTAATTTAACATATACACAGAGCAGTTATGGCTATACGCATCATTCCGATTTTTAGAGCCGACCCTTTTTCAGACTGGCTTAATATTACGGTCTGCACTAGTGTTTCAGTCTTGACCGGTTTTTCGGTCTGGACATGTTTTTTCTGTCAAAACCGTTATTTCGATATTTACCGTTTTTTTTTGATAGACCGGTTTTTTGGTCTAAACCGGTTATTCGGTCGATACTAGTTTTTTCGGTCTGGACAGGTTCATCTATCTGGACTAGTTTTTCTGTGTGGACTGTTAATTTTGATCTGAACCTTTTTTTCAATCAGGACTGGTTTTCTATCTGGACCGCTTTTTATGTCTGGACCGTTTTTTTTTGGTCTGGACCAGATTTGTGATTTATACCGGTTTTTCGGTCCTGACCTGTTCTTCTATCTGGACCAGTTTTACAGCCGAACCAGTTTTTCAATCTGGACTGGTTTTTCTGTCTCGACCGATTTTTCTGTCTAGACCGTATTTTTTCTGTCTAGACCGTATTTTTTCGGTCTAGACCGTATTTTTTCGGTCCGGACCGGTTTTTTGGTATTACCGGTGCAGACCGTATTTCATTCTGGCCGTTTTTTGTGTGGAAAGGTTTTTCAGTCGGAATAAGTATTTCGGTCCGGACTGGTTCTTCTATCTGGACCGGTTTATCTGTCTAGACAGGTTTTTCGGTTCGTACCGGTTTTTCGATTTGGATGGTTTTTTTGGTCTAGACAGGTTTTTCAGTGCGAACCGTTTTTTCGATCTGGACCGTTTTTTCTGTCTGGACCGGTTTTTCAGTCTAGACCGGTTTTATGGTTAAACGACATTTATTTATAAAGATATACTGGTCCCAAGAATTTTCAATTTTGACAGCACTACATTCCACAGTGATCGCGTTTAACGGTGAGTGCGCATAGTGCGCACGCGCGCGCGCGCACGTCTGCATTCGCGATCGCGAGTCGTGGGAGAAAGATAACATTTTTGTGGTATATAAAACGAAAAGATCGCATGATCATCATTTGTAGAATTTATGTAATTTAAATGTGTACAATCGAAAATTGTTTGCCGAGACTAGCGCGTGTATAATTATATTTATACATATTTGTGTAGGAGCGTAAAAGCGCACTTTTGCAAAGATCGTCGTCGTCGCACAAAAACATTCACTATTTTAGTTTTTCGAATGCGATGATCTCGCGCGATCTTCTAGTGAGTGCCTCAGCGCATGCGATCACACTGAAAAACAGAAAAACACATTTATATTTTTTCGATTATGTCAGAGCTATGTTTTCATACAATTAAACATTTACACGCGCAGTATGAAATTAATTTAATATGTTACATGATCAGCTTGATTTTAAGTGATTGTACATATACTTTTTGGTGTATTGTATAGAAATCCTATTTTCATTTCAATTAGTCGCATTGTCTCATTGGATTAAAGAAATAATTATTGATTGATTTACCAAACATTCCTATATATATATATAATATGATCTATGTCTATATAAAGCTCTCCACGATCATTAATAATTCGATTGAAAACTTTCCAAATTGCATTGTGAACTCGTGCAGATCAATCGGAATTTCTAAACTTATTGTCGATATTTGGGCCCAATCGCCCAAGTAATTATAGAAGTCAGTAAGATCACAGTGATCATTTATCATGGATTTAAAGTTCAGATTACCAACAATGATCATAATCTATTAGCAAATTATTAATTTTTCAATATTTTTATTTCAGTGCCACTTTGCCAGTTTGGTCATAGCTCTGGCTTACGTATCCTGTACGCTGGCCATCAGAGTAGACTGGAACACAAACCATGGTCCAATTGTACCGCCCACAAGTACGGTGGCTCCAGTGCCACAGCCACCGTTCCGGGCACCGGCTCCTGTGTGGGAAGATCAATCCGGTGACATTCCTAATCCGAATCAGTACAAGTAAGTATTTCTTTAAAAATAATTTCAACTGATTTTAGTTTTGTTTGGCAAATGATTTATTAGAAAAAAAACTGAGCCAAATCAATTCTATTCATATATCTATTCAATCAGTTTACCTTATATCATAGGTGTCAGCCGATGTAAAATTATCGGCGGACAGTTAGACACTTAAATTAGTTATTAGTTAGTTATAGTTAGCCGTGGCCAGCCGGCTTTAGAAAATACATATTATTTTTTAATATTTTTATAAGTCTCTTAAAGCAATACTTCTAAATCTAGACCATATTATAATACACAATCGGTTGAGGTCCTTTCTGGAGGCCATTTACCAATTTCAATCTGATGATCATTTACAATAATTGCTTGATGACACTGGTCAACAGTTATTTTTGTGCTGGCTATTCGGGTATTTGGAACATATTATTTTTACTAAATTTGATGTCCTGAATTCAAATATGGCATCAGTTTTTAACCAGCATTGTTTATCATTTTTTAACAATTATATAAAATATAAAAAAGATTTTATTATACTCACAATAAAATAATCATCCATGAAACAAACTCACTGAAAAATGCGGGAAAAGATGTGCAATAAAACTGCACTTTTATATTATCTAAACAATAAATGTTAAAAATTGATAAAATCTTCAAAAAAATATAAATAGAGCTGTTAAAAAACTGATTTTATACTTAGATTTAGCAACCCAAATATATCAAAAAAATATTTTAATTGGCCAGTGTAATCTTTCGCCAAAGTTTTTACTCCTTTCTTGAAACAAATTATGTTTAATAATAATAATAATAATTTATTTCATAATATACACAGTAACATGTATATGTATTGAGTTTGTCTACTCGAGTTCAGCAGTGTAGTTTAGATTAATTACTTATATCAATAATATAAACTATAGTTAGGAGTACATAACTGAAGAGGACTAATTTTATTGAGATATTGTAGATAAAAACGGATTGGATAAATTCATGTGTAGGACCTTAAAATTAACAATTTAATTTAAATAATATTATTAACTAATTCATTTATTAATACTTTATTCATATATACATTAGATTTCTATGTGTGTATATAATTATGTATAATCCCCAATCTATTCGTTCATATTTATATTTTTTTCGTATGTGAAAAGCTGCAAACTCATTATATTTTAAAATTTAGGCAACGTTGTAGTTCTTTTAACTATAAAAGAAGAGAGATACATACAATCGGCTAATTTTGAAGGCAATGAAATTATTTTTTGTTATACTATTACCTACAACAAGAGTTTGGTAAAGATATTCTGAAAGGCGAAGTAAAAGAACGCTAAATAAAGCTTTCATAACTAACTTCTCCTGATAATGATCAAAAAGTTGGTAACTCTATTTAAAGACCGATCATAGTTTATTAAAAGTTTCTAACTTTGAAAATATCATGAAACTATTCAGATTTATTATGTATTCGGGGAGGAGAGAGGGGTAAAATAAAAAAAACGGAGTATAAACGTGAGTGTAATTAAATTTACTTCAATTTCCAATTAAAATTGAAATCACTCTTTTAAGTAGAAGAGACACCGTTCTAAAGTAAACCAAATCCTAACCCATTAATTTTTAATAATCACAATAGTTTTTCAGATGATGGAAACACATCAGGATACGCAATTTCTTTAACAATTTAAAGTTTTTTTAATAGGCATTGGACCAAGAGGACATGCATTTTCTCTCAAAAGAAATAAGTAAAAATGTTTTGAGATTATATATGTTATTTAATAAATTCATAAAAATACCTTTATAACATTTTTTAACGGGCCATCCCCCAAAATAATTCTAAACATATAAAAACTAAATTTTGTAGTTTATTTGCTGAGTTTTAGATTGTTTTTATCACACGAAAGGTTTATTTTATATATATTTCTATATAAAATACAAGGAAATAAGATGCATTTTTTAAAAAATATATATTCGATCCTATTATTTTTTATTTATTTTTTGTAATTTTTTAAACGAGGAGGGTTTCGATATGGAGTAAACGTTGTTGGTTTTGTGGTCATTCCATATGATGATGATGATAGTGCAGTCTCAAAACCATTCAGAAAAAGTAATGGAATATTTTGAACCAGAATTTGCGATGTCCACAATGTATCATCAATTCCATTTTCCATTAAAACAACATCCGATTCAGTTAGAATATGAGGAGTTTTGATCCAGATGTCAGGTTCTTGCATATCCTCCTCTTTTTCAAGACTATTCTTTTAATGGTTACATTCTGAAACATTTTCTAAAGTTTTTGTTTATGTGTTTGCCATAAATTAGGGTGCGGCAAGACAATTTTCAAAAAACGGCCACCTTAATGGCCCTAGATTGCTTCAATGCTTCAATTTGATTTCGATATTGCGTAACATATGTGCATATATGCAATACCGAGGCGTTTTGCAATTACCGGAAAAGCGGTAAAAACGGTAAAAAATGACATCAAAGTTAATTAAAAAATAACTTATATGAGTTAATATCGTTTATTTCATTGTTTTGTTCCTATGTGTTTAGAAAATTTAAAACCGGTGTAAAATACAGGAATATTTTGGAGTTCCAAAATAACGGTATTCCCCATAAAAAACGTTTGATTTGCTATTAATTCTGAAAGAATTCAAGATAAAATGCAGCAGTATAAGCTCCGCCAAAATAAATACTAAAATCATCCAATAAAAGCGGAATAATTAAAGAAGCTATCAAAATCAATTAAATCCTTGTGGCTTTCATTCTAGAGCTTTAGTAGAATCCATTTTATTTGGTTTCTGAATTATTGAAATTCATCTTGATTAACCTTGATTAACTAGACTTTGTAATTTTATCTTCTTCTTTTCCTAATGTTTTTATACTTAATTAACTAACATTTCAGAGACCTTATTATACGACTAAATCTACTATGAAAACAGTGAACTTATTTTTTTTGTGTGCATAACTAATTTTTGAAATTTCTAACTTCACTTGGTATATATAATCAGGCATTATATATAGTGCCACTTTTTAACCCACTTCCACTTATCCGATCGATAGATATTTTGTTTTAAAGACTTACTTTTAGAAATTAAATTGTTATCTTTGCTTTAGTATAGTATAGTTAGTTTAAGTATTTACCAGTAAAATGATATAAGTTTTAGTGGTAATCGGTAAAAGTTAAAATGAAGTTTTATGGGTAATACCTGTAATAAAGAATCTAGCTTTATCGCTTTCTTCTAATTTTCTAGCTAAATTTAAATCAATAAAAAAAATCAGCTTATAACAGCTTGAAAAAAATTTCAGTTTTGCCTCAATATTAATCGGATTTTTTTTTTAATTACCCTAACTAAAATAACTCAAAGATGTCATTTCCATAAATCCCAATTGCGGTTTTTGGGGAATAGGAAAGACCTCTAAACTTAATAAAGGGAAAAGCTTAGGAAATGCAATAGAGAGGGTAGTAGATTTCAAACTTAAATTGTTGAACTTTCTTGATGTGCTGGTTTAAGTTTTTACGACTTTTTATTGAAAATTATTATAAATTAACAATTATTATCCAAAAAATACAAAATATTTTAGTAATAAATAAATAAATGCTGTTTTGCACAGTAGCATGTTTATTTAAAGATGAGATCAGTACAAAATTTTGAAATTTATTTTAATTAGGTTTTTGCAAAATTCTGTATCATTAAATTATTATTTTCAAACTTCTTTATAACAAAATATGCGCGTATTTCAGTATTTCAAAATTATGGATTTCCAAAACTTTGAATTTCGAAATTCTGTTTAAAATAATAATAAACAATAAAAAAATGCATAAAAAAAAATAAAAAAATATTAAAAATATATATATACCGGGTTTTCAAAGTGTCTGTATTTAAAAATATCAAAATATCGACTAATTTCCAACCTTTTTATACGTTTTTTTTTAAATGAAAGGTGAAATTCCAAAGTTTTTTAAATGCTATTTTATTGTTATATATACGCATTTGTCATTTTCGAAAACTAAAGTATCTTCCTGAACTAAAAACACGTTGTACAAATGATGTCCTCACTTATAGTTTTCAATTCTCGCTTTAGGGATAGCTTAATCGTTTCCAATAATTTTTGTTTTTAGTGCATGATTTGGTCTTCAAAATGCTCAAAAAAAAACAAAACTCCTGGGATTCAAATCGGGCGAGCACGGCGGCGATTAAATCTGGAAAGTTTGATTTTACCCAATTTTAATTTGTGATTTTTGATTTGTGCTAAAGTGGCGAGTCACGATGGTTTAGTGCTCCAAACCGATTTTATTGATCAGCCACGGTATCAATCCAGGTTGCAAGACTTAGGGTCTCGGTAAATTTGTTGTTTATCGTGACCAAATTGTCAAAAAAATGAGCGGATTAAGGCCTTTTTCGGCTATTGTAGACCATGATTTGATCTGCTCCTGTCTGTGGCTGTTGGCTAACATCTTTCCAAATTATTTGAGGCACGTCCTTTCAACCAAACTCGATCGTTTTGTGTATTGACGAATTGCTCAATTCAAAATGTGCTCTCCTCGGAGAACACCGAGGTGGGAAGGGTTTCATTATCGCAAAAGCGAATCAGTGGCTTCTACAGTACAATTTTGACAGACACAGGTTTTGTTTCGATATGGTTTCGATCCCAAAAATTCAAGATACTGTATACAAATTACTGTTTTATTTTCAAAACTCAATTTAAAAAAAAAAAGTTTTTTTAAATACTGCACTTTTTAAATTATTTTTTTTTATTCTGGAATAAAAAATGTATTGTTTTCGGTTGTTTTTTATAGTAAAAATCACAATTCTGTTAAACACAATATTATACGCAACCCAAAAAAATAGCATAACAATTAATATTTTCAACACAATAAAAATTTCATGAAATTCTTCCATTTCCTTAACTTTTATATTAATCAACCATTCCAAATCCACAGATACGTTCCACCACCGCCATCTCGTCCGCGGTACAATAACCCGGACGCACCAACCCCGGCAACAAATCTCGCCGGCACCAGCATCGCAAGCACTGCAGCTGTCCCGACTACACCCGTGTACGGAACCATCCTGTCGCATCCCAACCAGCTACCAAGTGACACAAAGAGCGTTGCCAGTCTGGCCGTTAAATTCATTCCGAACTACGGCAACAAGTACGTGGCTGTCGTGCCTGCCACCGCAACACCTCCCAAGACCCAGTATCTGGCCAGCAATAATATCTACGACAACTTCCCGAAATACAATCAGTACCAGAAGTACAATCAGCTAAAGAACGACTACTACAGTGCTGGCAAGACAGCCGGTGATCGGTACAGCGAGAAACTGCGCAAGTACAAGGCTTATGAACAGCAGAAGGTGAAATACGTGCCGTACTTTATGGTTAGTATATATACTATATAATAGAAATTAAGTAATTCTGATTAAAAATTCAATCAGGATGCAAGAGTAGAGTTTCGCAGTGGACATTGACACTGTGTCACTTAAAATATGTCTGCAAATTCGAGTGTTTGTGTAAAGTATTTAGAGAAATCTTGATCACAGAAACTAGTTTAATGGCATAACATCGGATTTATGTTTACAGAGCATTATATCTATATATATATATGTATATTATATGCTATATAACTTTCCCGCGACTCGTAGCCATGCGCTTTATGTTCTGCATTGCGCTGGTAATCGAAATAATCAATATACACGACATTTTGTAGACACACACACACACACATGCAGACAAATATACAGGAAGGAACTAATTTAAGGACGGCGCACAGAAATCAAAAATATAATATATACACTAAACACAACATAATAGCATAAATATATATATATATGTTGCGATTGCGCGCGAATTACAAACATCGATATTATATACGATAACAGATCGCGTAAGTGGCTGCGGCTCGCTTGCGATAGTCTAAGTGTGAAACAAGTTTATTATAAGTAAGCTCATGCGCGATCGTTAGATTTAGTTGTTACGCTGTAGTGAGTACGTATATCGTATATATATATATAAAAACATACTCTACTCGCATATATATTACATGTACGAGAGTGTACAATACATAATGAAAACGTGCAGCATAATTATGCTATCTCGAGTTGTTCATCAAGATATTTACTCGATCTAGTTAACTAGCTATTAATAGATGCACAGTGCACACACAAACACAGCAGCAGCAATATTAAGACACGTGCAATTGCAGTAAAAGGTAAAAGGCGTATAGATTATCATTGATCGATTGCAACTGAGATTATTGACACACCAGCCCAGATTTTTTATATTTAAAAAACAAAAAAAAAAGTTTGAAATGTTTCAAAAATACCCTGAACGTTTAAAATACCTTGAAAATTGACGAAATTCTGCGAGAAACAATTTGAAAGGATCGGGCAACAAAAATATCTAGATGGGACAATTTTAAAGCTAATTTAGTGACAATTTACAAAAACGTCTAAAAATTAAATTTCTCAATTCGGATCGAATCTTCATGAAATCTGTCAATGCATTCAATGCGAGCGGATGTAACGAACTAAGCGCTTTGTATGTTTGAGAAATCTAAATCTAACTAAATTTAACAAGATTTATTAATATATATGGTTATAGAAATAAAGTAAACAATTAGTGATATATTGAAACATATATAACATCTTAATTTGTGCTCTTGAAGTGTATTATTAGTGGCTCATTTAGGGCTTGTGGACATGGATATTCTAAGGGGTAAAAGAACCACCTCATCTTAAAACTACTACCAAAAGCTAGGATATATAACAGATTTTCCAGATATAAATACCAACCAATTACAAAATAAGCGTAAAAGAGCTGAGGCACCGAAGATGAAAAATGAAAATCAACGTAAATACCTCATAGTAACACATTCTGATTCCATTAAAAACCTCAACAAAGTCTCGCCATTTGTAATTCAAAAGGCACCCGACAGATTAACAAGAAATCTAAAAAGAGTTGATCGTCTCAGATATGGAACACTCCTCATCAAAACATACAATCAAAAGCAAACCGATGCGGTACTCAAAGCAGACAATTTAGGTCCTGGCGTACCAATCATCGTATCAGAACACAACACTCTCAATACAGTTAAAGGTACGGTCTATTGATATGACCTTACAGATTTTACAGACGAAGAGCTACAAAAGGATTTGAACAACCCAGACAAAAAATTGCATAAGTAGAACGTATTAATTCATTCAAAATCAATATACTTACTGTAACGCCATCCCTTATTATAACCTTTGAATTAAACTACCTAACCGGTTCACTTCAAGCTGGGATTCCTTAAAATACCAGAAGGAGTTTACTAATCACAGCCAATGCGATGCAAGAATTGCCAATCTTTTGGTCACACTAAGAAGAGATGTGCTCGCCCTCCCATTTGTGGTAACTGTGCAAGTATCCAACACGAAAACGACTGTCAATCTGGAGGTAAATGTATAAACTGTAAAAAATACTGCGAAAACTGGACAGAATAAACACAACAACACACATCGTACAGCAAATCATGGCCTAAACATCTGGAAGAAAACGCATGTGTCGAGACACGTCGAAAATGTAATATGATGTACACAAAAAACACAAAACACATCAAAATCAATGACAACCACAACAAAAATATTACCAAATATAAATACACACAAAACAGCAGCTACTGCCGAAAATGTATCATGCAAATCGACATCAAGCAACATATCCAAATTATGAGATGATATAGATCTAGAGGTGATAAGCCTTCCTAGTTCTGCTGAAATTATGCTAACAATGCTAACGTATGAGCGCCCTCGATAGAGCTAAGGC
>JAAAKO020029528.1:0-13540 GCA_010015015.2 Bolitophila cinerea
ATGTATTATTTCGTTTATTTACAGTATACACTATACTAATTTATAGATGTATATAATGTTTATTTAAATAAAAACTTTCAGTTTTTGGAAGCCGTAGACTTAATTTAAAAATAAGTTTTCATTTTTTTGTTGGTAAAAATTGATAAATTTCTATCAAATTGATCAGTAATTTTTACACGTAACGTACATTATAACTGCATTTCTTATCAAAAAAATCAATAAATATTCGTAATGTTTATGATTTTTATAATGTATTTGTCATTATTGAATAACAATATTTATTTGTATAATAATGTTACATAATAAACAGTGTAATTCAGCTACTATAATATTGTTTTGGAGTTTTCTCCAAATTATAATAATATTATATATGTATATTATTGTAGTTAACAAAAAAATGAAAAAAAAACTGATTGATTTATTTGCAATTTTATGTATATTTAAATAAAATTATGTATGTACCAAAAAGGAACAAGTATCTGACAATTTATCAGGGTTATGCTTTAATTGCTGTTGTATGTATCTGTTGTAAATTTTAAATTAACATCATAAATACACAAGCAAAAACAGAAAAACAATCGAGAGTAATATCTTTACTTTTTATGATTTCAATTTAAAAAAACACATTACAATTAATTTGTAAGAACAGTCCCTAATTTTTTGACATCAGTCATAATCAACTACAAAAAATATTGTAATGCTTGCTTCAGGATATTTTTATTTAAGTTTTTGAAAAAAAAATATTTTAAAATTATTTAGATTTAGTTGGTGTAGCTTGTTTTGAAAATAGTTGTAAATTGTTCTTGTTGTAGTTAATTTAAAAAAAAACTACATATTAAACATGTTTTATGAACGCTATCATGAGCAGCAAAAATACATGTATACATGTATTACAAAAACAACGTTGCTCACATTTATAGCATACTACTGCACTAGCTTTTTATCGCGATCAGTATCTCCAGCATTCATAAAACAGTCCTATTATTATAATATATCAATTATATTTTTTTTTTGTTGTTATTATTTTTTTTTGATATTTATTAGCCAAAAATTTAATAAAATAATGCTATATTTATTTTAATAAATCTAAATATAAATAAAGAAAAAAATATCTTATATGTAAAATAGGTGGGATGAAATTTCCCTCAAATAAAATAAAATCACAACAAAAAATAATAAAAAATAGACATTTTTACGGACTGCATGTGCATATTGTACTGGACACAATTATCAAATATGAAATTTTACACTAAAAAAAGCATTAAAAAAAGTAAACAGTTTAAATGTTTTCTATATTATTTTTGTTTTTTTATTTGGCTTATATTTTTAACATCACTTTTTATTTTCTCTGTGTATTTTTAAGAACAACTTATAAAATATATAAAGATTATAAATAAAATCGAAAAATAGAATAAAAAGAAAAAATAAATCAAAACCAAACCCCCCCGAAACGTAATCCTGGCTACGGCCTTGATTCCTATCATTTAGATTTACATTTTCAATAATTTAAATTCCACATAAATTATCCCAGTTCATTTAAACCGCTTCAAAAATGTACATAATCATAATAAAATGAAATCGCCATCATAACCGTCTCAATTTATATCATTTTTTCTCTTTCGTTCTAATATAAAATTATAGTAATACACTCTATAAACAGGGAACACCAAACAAATATATACCTAGCAGCAAATCGGGCACACTCACGCTCATTCTCATCAATGTGTAATCATAATCAATCAGAAACTTTTACTTCTAACGAGAAATCAATGTCAATTTATTATTGAAACGTATAATTCCAAATCCGCGTTCGGTTTTATTTGTACATACATACGAGTGCATTTATATATATATATATTTATGTATAGCGAAGAGTGGTTGTACACATTGTACGAATATACTATTTTGTTGGGAGCAGGGTGGTTAGGGTGGTGAGGGTAGCGACGGTGGTGGTGAGTGGGAGTTAAAGTTGTGATATGATGGTAGTTATGTGCAGTACACATATTACTATGTAACGATAAGTACGCACGAATATGATTTATGCTTTTTGAGCGAGCGCAACGGATATTAAGCCGATACAAATTGGGACGCTTTGAAGTGGACTTATTTACTATTTAGTATATAATGGTGATTGTGCTTTTAGTGGTGCATCAAATTAAATGGAATTTTAACTTACAAACATTATTCCACTTATTAAATGATAATTTGAAATGGTCCATTAGTTACCTGCCGTCGATGTATGCACATTTTAAAAGTTATTTTATAAAATAATTAATTTCTCATTTTAAAAATAAAAATATATTTTATTTATTTCTTACTTTTTCATTTATTCATAACTATTTAGAATAATAAACTTTTTTATATCTGTTTTGGTTACGAATACCTATTTTAGCATGATATTAAATTAGGTCCTAATATTTCTACCAAAATAATAAAAAAAAAACAATATTTTAGTGAACCTGTCTGCGTTAGTGCTAATTTAGTAATTAATATTCGTTTATACTGCATTTTCTGCAAAAAAACATTTTTAACCTAGAAATATTAACAATTTATAGAAAAAAATCACAGCAAAATTATTTTTTATTTAAATATAAAATAATAATTTTAAACTGAATGATTATACTGATAAAAAACCTGAAGTTTTTTTACATTAAAAATAGTATATACAAACAAAATTCTAAAAGAAATATATAAATACTGTATTTTTAGCTAAATTATGGTGTACTTTTCTATATTTTAATAACCTCAAAAAATATTTTTAGTATTTTTTTATTATTAGTCAATAAATTACAGTCAAATAAACATACAATTTTTATGTTTTGCAGTTTTTTTATCTTAATTTAGCTTAAATTTAGCAAAATTTCAAAAGTTAATTTTTAGTTAATTGTTACTGATTTTTAAACACATAAATTGTATTTTTTACTGTTAAAACTTAAACCAAATACCTGTATTGTATAATACAAATTATTAGAAAAGTTTTAATGTAAAAATCAAAACAAATATTTAAACAGATTAAATAATGCCATTAATTATCAAAAGATATATACTCTTTTTTTTACTTTACGATGGTTCACAAAATCTTGCAATGTTTCTTCTATATGTTTGATTTCTTTTAAACTTTTTCCAACTGTTATAGTTTTATTTTTATGCAGCAAATTCCGAAGTTATAATTAAATAGAAATAATTCAACAGTTTTTTGTTTTGAAAAATATAGATAGTGTATTGGCTTTTAATAAATTTTAACTATAATACAGCAAAAAAATCAATTTGTCTACTATTCGTCGAGAAACTATTAATTAAACATACTTTAAAAAAAATTATATTATAGAGACAAAATAAAGCCAATTAGTTTAAATATTTCCCGAAAAAGGAGGTACAACAATCCCAAAAGGCAAAAAGAAATATCTTAGGACTTACTATGGACAGAAAACTCCTGTGGAGAAAGAATATAATCGAATGGACCCGCAGGGCCAACTGTGTACTTTATGCTTGCAAAAAAAAATCTGGGCACAAGATGGGGTCTAACACCAAGATTGGTATACTTTACGTACACAGCAATTGTAAGATATAGGGAACGCCTTGAGAAGGTACAACGAACGGCATGCGTTTCTGAAACAGGAGCTCTTAGGAGCACACCAATAGAAGCGCTTTTTGCCATGCTCACCTCAACTTATACAGCAAAAACATTGCGTGGAAATGAGCTATACGACTTTTTAACGGATGTTTTGAAACAAGGCCATTTGGACATAGTAAGATCATATGTAACAAAGAAATCCAGACCGACTACATTATCCCTATAAAAAAAATTGAAAGGAATTTCAAAGTCGTTATACCGGAAAGGAGTTTCTGGACAGGCGGAGAAAGCTTCACGAACGCTATATACGTTTATCCAGATGAATCAAAAATGGGTAATGAAGTTGCAGTTGCGTTGCGGTAATCTTTAACTGGAAAAGAAATTTAAACTGCCCGATACTACTACAGTGTTTGAGCTAGCAAAAAAGAGAGCACATCTGGATCAGCAAATGCAAGAAAGCATACTTCCACCTCTTCAGCATCTATACAATATCGGATACGAGAGCTTGCTAGCCAACTCAAAGCGAAAATGGATTAGGACAGCAGGGTGTTTAGTATGCAAAGATACATGGCCATCATTTAACCAAAAGAGAACTAAGTAACTGATTTCGCAAACGAAAACGGAATGCAGAAGTATAGTAAAAATACTGACAGGACACTGTCTTTTGCAAGGACACTTGCGTAAAATAGGTTTGTCAGACACTAAAAAATTAACCTACTGTGAGGAAGACATCACTATAGAAACGGCGAAACATATCTCATGCCACTGCCCTACCCTTTCATTGCACCGATACTCATGCCAAGGATGGTATAACCTGGAATAGTGGACCAATCGATATCCGGAATTAGGATTCTCATAAAAGCTCTAAGACCGGAAGCAACCCGAAGCAAACTGGAATAAAACTAGCTGAATACTTGCTACCATACAACTAGTTGGTTTGCTATGGGCCTCCTCACGTCGCCTATGATCGGTGCATCTCCTGCAGCGCCAACCTAACTTAACCTATCCTAGGATTTAAAATTAATAATAACTTATTTGATATAATTCTTGACGACACTTATGTCTGAATTTCTAGCAGAAATTCAAATTATTGTCAACTTCTGTCAAATTTTAAAAGTTAAATATTTGGAAAGAATTTTGAAAACATAATTTGAATATTATTAATATTATTAAAAACGCTGAATTTTGCCGCGTTTACTCGCGTGTATAATTGTATTTATATTTCTGTATAAACATATATTGTATTGTATATATTTGTACATGCATTGTTTGCGTGTCGTCGGTTTCTCTTTAAAATACCCACATGCAAATATAAGTGCAAGTGTTTTGCTTTCTATCATAAATATACACTATAATTTATATAGTGTTTTGACTCCGGTTGTGATTGTGTGCGTGTGTGTCGTGTGTGTGAGTAATAAAATATATAACGTAAATTATTCTATGTATTTGGAATTGGATTAAGTCAACGTATTTTTATGGCAATCATAAAGCGCACCTTAAGCGAATTCTAAATGAACTTTGACACACGAACTCTTTGCCCAGCCATGCCGAGTAGCGACTTGCACCTTGCTCGCACTACCCCCTCTGTGTAAGACACTTCATTGGGGGATTATTCTTAGACACCTGCCAGGTGCTGCCAGGCGCAAGGTGGTTGGCGTATACGGAAAAGAAAGTAGAAAAAACTCATATAATATGCAAGAAATTAAGTGTATGTGTGTGTGTAAGGGATGGAACAGGGGTATATAATATACATATATAACTTGCCCACCAACCACTTTATTGCCACTTTCTTAGGCTTTGCGGTTTCTTTAGATATGTTAATCCGTGTGAGTCTGCCGTATATATATATATACATATAATAGTATACAAGTACAAGTACTAGTGCGTATATGAAGCGGATTAACAATAGCACAAGAGGTGTGCCATGTCTCGCGTGTTCTATATTTATGACAGTATATATATAAATATAATATATGCATATATGTTCCTAAATAAACAGCATAATTGTGTTGTTCTCTTGTATACGGTGTTAACCGCACACTGACTTAATAACCGGCATAAACATGGGCTAAAGCAACGAACTTGCGCAATATTAAGAGATTATATATAAAATAGCACACGTACGGTCGTCGTTTGAGCTTTTGTTTTCATATTACATACTGTATATAATATATGTATTGTATAATATAAGAAATCGTGTGTGGGTGTGCTTCAAAAGGCAAAGGAAACTTTTAATCTGATGCAAGTGTATATATATAAATTCAATTATTTAAAAAAAACTAGTCTAGTCATAGTGAATAATGAATAAAAACATTAAACACACACGTTGAGGTATTATATAAAATAATTAAACTCTCCATTCGCACAAACAAAGTGTACCACAAACTTTGAAATCTAGCTGAAATCCGTACAGCGAAAAACGGGAAACCCAACAATTTTAATTTGAAATCAAGTGTAAGCCACAGTAAAACAAACAGCGCGAGCACTCACATTCAAAAGGCAGCCCCATCAAAAACATTGCGATAGAAATGAAACAATGTAATATGATATATATATCACGGAAATGCAACACAAGCACTCATATATTCATGTTTATATATATAAAAATATATATAGGGAAAACACTCACTCGTATATCGCATAGAGCCTGAGTAGGTGATAGGGCGCAGAAGGGGATATATTTTGCAGATAAATGGTTAAGCTTGTTGTTTTTCCAAGTGAAATTGTCACGAGCAACAATGCTTACAATTTAATAAAGGAAAAACTTGTTTACGTCGAAAGTTGCAAGAATTCTGTGTGGGGGGGTGTTTCAATGCGCCCGCGCGTGTGAGGGTGTGTGTGTGTTTGTGTATTTGGTGCAATTGTGTGTTTATAAAACTGTAAGGAATATACATTTTATAAGGAGTATAAGGATATATACACGTTGCGAACGGTTTTTATGGCTGCAGAACAGCATTTACAAAGACGACGTACTCTTGCGTCGCCAAGAACTTTGAACTTATGTGTCAATTTAAATTACATAAATCACATTCAAAGCACACACACACATACAAAATACAGTATGTATGTGTGTGAGTGAGTGAACTTTCAATAAATTTCGGTATATTGCCAGGGATTTGTTTGGGGTGGAAAAAAGGTCTTTGCTGTGGGAGTTGTTGTGTGTACTCGAAATTTGAACGTGGACCGTGCGTAGATATGCGAGTAAATAATATAGGGGTGGTCACTGGACTACTTTATAATATTTTCAATATACAAAAAAACAATGAAAGTCAAGTATTTGTCGTCTCCCTTTTGACGGACTTAATCTCGATTCCGAAAAATATACCAAACCCACAAGGGACATATTTATACATAAAATACCTATTTAAACAAAAAATAAATATGTAACCCTACAATTTCGGAGTGCTTACGAGCAGTATCTCCCATATTTCTTCGTGTTTTAAACGAGAATACGAAGAATACAAAAAAAGCTGTACATTTAAAAAAACTTTTTTCTTTTATATATCTAATAATGTTTTTATTCTTTTAAAGAAACTTGCAAAGTTTTTATAAATAAAATATATAAATATAATATTGACGATTTCTTTAATAGTTTTACGTTTTTAGCACAAAAAAGTGAACTGAAATATCTTTTATATATTTTTTTTAGGTTATATGTTTCATTCCTCAGTTTTTATATTAAAACTTAAATATCTGTATTTATTTATGACTAACAATATGTTCCAAAAAATGATTTGATTTCTAACAAAAAAAAAATACTCAATTGACCCCAAAATAAATTATAAATGTAAAAAAAAACATGAGAAACGTGAAGAAATAATTTAAAAAAATATTTTTGTAACAAATCATTTTTTTGTTATTTTTTTGGACAAATTATATTCTTAGAAGGCCCTATTTATTTTACCATTTTTTTTATTTTGAAATAAATACATATATATTATAATCGTAATAACCAAAAATATGGATATCTCTTAATTTAAATTCAACTTAAGCGAAATTTCATACAATATAGGAAATAAAAGGTTTCAAAACAATATAATTTCCAAAATTTAAAAAATCTATTAAAAATGAATTTTAAAACATGTTTTGGTTTTTAAATCAATTAAAAAAGTTTTTAAACTTTGTATTATTTAAAAAAAACACGAAAAGTGTTTACTTTTAAGATAAATTAATCGTAATTATGAAAAACTGTATTTCCATCTATTAATAAATGGATTTATGGTAATTATTTGTGGTGTGTTGCTTTTCATTTATTTTACATAATTTTAAATATATCATGAATTGGCAAATTATTATTATTTTTAGACCGTAATCTTGCAGGTTCAAGGCTTGCAGGTTTTCCACACCATTTTTAGTATAGCAGGGGTGGCAACCTGCAAGCCAAAATGTTATTTAAAAATTTGCTAAATTTTATATTTTTTTGTCAATTCAAAACATGTCTACCTCAGGATTGGGTCTTTTTAATTGCTGTATACAACGTTTTCTATATACATCAAAAATTCGATGATTTTATGGCGAGTCATGATCAAAATAGCTAAGGAGGTGGCAACCTGAAAGCCTTAACCCTACATTTATTACGATTATTCAGACCTTTTATTCATTATTTATATCTTATAAATAATAATGTTTAATTTATTTACTTAAAAAAATACTATATATACCTATATAAAATTATACCAGAACCTATTTCTATTATTCGACCTTCTTTTAAAATATCTTATCATTATCAAGGTTTATAATTATTTACGCAAATATTTATATATTTCTTAAATTTCTTATATAAAAATATAATTTGTATAAAATCCTACATAGAAATATAATTTATAGATTAAATATTCATTTTGAGGAATAAATTTAATGCCATTTTATCAAATATCCTAATTTTTACAAAAAAAAAATATAAATCATGATTTTTATAAATGTTTAATGATTGCATAGATAATAATAAAATAATCAATATCTTATTTAAATATAAAAAAGTAGCTGTTTGTTTGACTAACTACAACGAATTTAAAATTTCAGAAAACTTCTTATTAAATTACCAAAATTATAATAAAATCGAACAGATTTTTATAAAATAAAACAAAAAGTTATTTAATTTCCAAAAATAAATATTTCAAATCCATTAAGCACAATTTTCTGGATTAATGAATATTGCAAAAAAAAGTTTGGAAAACCATCTTTTTAATTTTAATCATTTCACCAAAAAAAAAGATAAAATTTGTAAATTGAAGATTATTATTTTTCTAACAAAAACCACTTTTTAAAATACATTTTCTATGAAACAATAAAACAAGGAAACAATCAATAAAAACTTTCTTTGTAAACAATGATTTTCTTTTAAAATTACGAAATAAAAACGACATTAAAAGTAATTATAAAATATATAAATGTTTTACGATATAATTTTTGCATGAACACAATTTTATTGTATTTTTTTTTGTACAAAAAATTATTTTATGTATCACAATTTTTTTGGTAACAAAAATGAATTCCTACTTACAATATTTTTTTCTTGGTAACAATACTTTATTTTTGGTAAAAAAAAACAAATCTAGGAACATTTTATTATTTAGGCATAATTTTTAATTTTTTATCAAATTAAGCTGTTAAAAATCTAAAAAAATATATCAAAGACTTCCATTATAAATGCAAATGATAACAGTTTTCCCTAGTAAATAATCAATAATTTAACGATTGTCTTTGTACATGATAAACGATGATCTCAGACCAGTACAACAATTTGCTCGGATGTTGTGAAAAACGGAAAATCTCCACTAAATGCGAGGCTCTTAATGCCATGCGATGTAGGTATAAAAACTTAAACAGACAGAAGTTTAATGCCATGTGATCTTCAACATTTGATTTTACGAAAAAAGTTTTTCTAATAATTTAGTCTGGGGCATTCCAAAAATATTATTTTTCTAATAATTACATAGAAGATTTCATTTCTAAAATATAATTGGAATAAAGTTATAAACAACTCGATATAATACTGTAGAAAGGTTTAATAAACTGCTTTTGTTCTAAATATGATAAAATCTAATAGGGAAAAATCTAGATCCTGCAATTTCAAACAAACCAGCATTAGACAAGCATATCAGTCAAACAGGTATTCCCGTACATAAATTTATAAAGCCGAATATGAAAATAGGCCTCATGGCACGCGAAAAAATATTATCAGCAAACATATAATTTTCATACGAGTCATTTCCATTTCTCCTTACATATCATATTAAACTATTTATAATAAACATTACTACCTAAAACCGTGTTCTCACTCCTCACAAAACTTGTAAAACCACCCTGGAGCTGATCATCTCGCACAATTCCACAATTAATTGGCCTTGACACAAAACCCAAGTGTAATTTAGAATTTCAATTACGTTCACTGTCTGAATCCGACAACCACATCATCACAAACCGGAAATGTTCAGGCGAGAAAAGGTAGTCCCCCGCAGCCTACTCCACACACATACATAAATACGACCACCCACCCATACTGTTTTCTGCCTACTACCCACGCAGACGACAAACCAATACACACATATACTTGCGGTTCTCCTCAGACACAACCAAATACACGCACCTGTACGTTACTCTCACACACACACACACACACACACACTGAGAAATAAGCGGTCAATCGGACAAGCGTGAACGTTCTAATAAGAGAGACACCTCGACCGTATAAACAATTAAAACCGAAGAACACTGCCCTCCCTGCCTCCCTTTACACTGGACGCCTACTTCCGCTGTGCATCGACACGGACGGACACACACTCGCATGTCTTGCAGCAAATAATTTTAAATTACATACAATTTGTGCGCGCAAATCGGTTAATTTGTATTGCAAATTTCTATCCGACGCCCCCCTTCACCCGCTCCCTTTGGCCAGAGTTCTCGTCTACACACACACACACACACACACACACGAATACTATAAATGAACCGCATAAATTAACCCTGTGTGCTTGCATGCGCACACATACACACGCGCTGACAGGCAACATATACGTATGTGATGCCTAATTGCACTATATAAACTATATATACAATATATATATATAGTATACGTCTTTCTCCACAACGCACAAGATATATAATTAATGATAAATTGCCATTACGTATTGATTGATTAGTTTTGTAAACTGCAGCGATATACGAATAGCATTTAATTAATGTATATATATATATATTTATATATATATGTACATATGTATATGCGAATAAATTTATATGTGTGTGTGGTATAAGCTGAGTGTACCAGAACGAGTGCATGTACATACTCACCCGCACCACAATTAATATGAGTCAGGTGTACGAGCTTTATCCAGAGGGCGGGGGTTATTTAAAACATACTCTATAGATATAAATGTTTTGGTGCACATTTTACGCATGCATTCGCGGAAATATATATGCATACACATTGCAAATATATGTAGTAAATATAAATACACCGAGTTATGGTGTTTGTGTGTGTGAGTGTGTGTGTGCATCGAAACAGTAATTTTGTTAATAACACACGCATATTTTCCTTTTAATTGCTTTGATCATTATATTGTGTGCGAATCAACATGAAATGCAATATTTGATCTACTGCAGAGGTACAAATAATTATTATTGAAAATGTAGATTTAATGAAGGTGCGTCCGTGGCCCTCACCACTCCCTTTTCTGACCTAGCAATGTAATTTACGCACTCATATGCATGCGTTTTCCGCACGATGAAAATTTAATGATTTTAAAGAGAAACGAGTTGTATTACTGTAACACGGGCGTTTTTTTATATATGATGGTGTTCCAGTAAAAAACTAACGACACTTAACGAAGCTTAACTACGATCGAGTGCGCGCCCATAAGTCGTTGTATATTTAAACAATATTTATACAAATATATATACCTACATTCCACCCCTATATCGTGAGCCATATAAAAATGTATTCATAAAGCGCGGTATTACGTATACATATAAAGATATATATGTATGCGTGTTGTGTACACAGCAAAAGTGGTTATTATCCCTTTGCGAAAACACTTGGCTTACATTATATTCTGCGTGCATATAAAATGTGTGCTAAATGTCCCTTAACATAGCTTCAAAACATATTATATATTGTAATATAGCTAGCTATGGCTCTAGGTAGCTTGGCTTGATAATAAGCTATATATACGAATGGCCTAACGTTTGCGAATTTGCTGAGAACACGCAAGCGAAGCGCGAAACGCACCCTTTGAATGTTATATAAACAAACACACACACATACAAACACACACACACACGTTTACATTGTTTTATTTAATCGCGCGGTGACATAATACTCTAGTTTTATTAAAAACGTTTAACCGCTACGACTGGTTTTAAGCCAGAGATTTTGCATGGCTTTATTAATATTTTATTACGGTCCTTATTTTGGGGTTGGGTGGTGGTGGTTGTGGTACAGCTAAAGGTTAAACGTAATTTTAAAAATCCTATTAATGTCAATGACTGGTTTATGTTACGAACTAGAGGTAGAAATTAAAACTTAAATCGTCTAAAATACACGCACGCAGTCGAGTGAGAGTGCATTTTTATGCACGCGCAGTGTACTCGCTACCTTTCTATCCCGGCCACCAAAGTGAGAATGGCAGAATCAACCGACCTATACCAGTCAGATAGCCGTGCTGTGTAAAGGGTAGCTCAGCAGAGGTTTATCCCTAATAAATCGATCGATAATACGTTCGATAGATTTCGTATGGAGGTACTGCGTGCTCTTTAACAACTCGCTTAATAACTCTTACTTTCCACGCATATAGAAAAAAGCCAACGTCATTCCGATTCCTAAAAAAGGCAAAGATTTGAAAAAGTATGGTTTCTGTCGTAAAATTAGTTTGCCTCCGACGATTGGTAAGGTTCTTGAGATCCTTATCAACCACACGATTCAGAATTGTTGCGAGGATAAGCAAATCATACCGGACTCGCAGTACGGTTTCCGTAGGTTCCATTCTACGGTTCATGCAGTCACCAAATTTACATCGGATTGTTGTTGGTTTTTAAACGCGAAAGAATGTATTTTCGTCTCCGTACGGATTTTGTCCGTCATATTTGCCCGTCGGTCAGTGTGATCACCTGACGGAGAAACAACAACAACTCTGTCGATGGAGAAATCACACGGAGAAACCGTTTGTTTATCCGTCAGTGTGATTTTAGCTTAAGACATTTTTAAAAACGGCGTTTTGAAAAAAAATATTTCGCTTATTTGGAAAAATCTTTTGAAGTTTTTGATTAAAACAAAAACAAAAATATACTAAATTTACCGATGTCAAAAAAAAACGCTCATTTAGTAACCATTTTTTACACTATTTTATTGCTATTACCTTTGGCAAGAAATGTGAATGGTTTATCAAATATATTTGTTAGGAAATTTTAAAAATGCTTTGGTTTTTGTATACATTTTTTATAAAAAAATGAATGAGTTCCCAAATGAAAAAATCAGTTTTGTTAAAGAGATGATCTTTCTTTAAAGTGTGTCTATAAAAAAAAAAACAAAATTGTACCAACAACAACAAAAAATATTCCCAAGAAACTTAATTGTCTGTATAACAGCTGAATATGACATCATATACCTTTTTTAATTTCTCTTCGCCTAATAAAAGCTTATGCAGGCATACTTTTGAGGAGTATACCAGTCCTCAAAGTAGATTTTCTTAGGCCTTACATAGATAGTAATATATTTGGGAGATTCACCCTCCCGCAAGAGGGTAAGCATGCAGGCCTTGAAAGTTGGGCCCACTATGCCTCTCCCCAGTGATAGAAAAACGAATCACTTATAATCAAACCTCTTTGATTGCTTTATGAAAGAGACGATTCGATCCATTTTGGTATTAGAAATCTCTCTTGGTGTGACTTGCCTTGATAGGAAAGTTTTTAGCCGAAGTGAGAAAAGAGACGGACAGTGACATAGGTAATGTTCAGCTGTTTCCTCCG
>JAAAKO020029539.1:0-13536 GCA_010015015.2 Bolitophila cinerea
TAGCGGATGTATCTTATCTCCAGATGCTGCTAGTTCATATATATATATACATATATATATATATAAATACGGATTTAAATACGGATTTCAAATTTATACATCCGTTTTTGGTATACAGTACATATACTATAATAACATTATATAAATATTTCGTTAAAATATGTTTGATAACAGAATTTGTATAGAGAGGTGCATGCATTCGTGAACCAATTATTCTAAACAATAGCGGATCCAATTTATTATATACGGTATTATTTTATATAAATCCTTATATTTGGAATTGCAATTAAATATCGAAAAAAAATGACACAATTGGTGCGATTATAATTGTAAATTTTAAATTTATTAGTAGTTTTAAGATTTTATTAAATCCTGCAACTCCACACCAAACCCGTCAATGTGGATCCATAAATTTCAATGAAGATTCTCCTAACTTTGAATGTTAAAATAGTTAATTCCATTAACAAAAAATACCTATTCAAGAGATTATATGTCATCATTAAAGATCATGCCCCATTTTATATGGTAGTTTATCGTCCTTAGAGGGTAACAGTAATTTCGTCCACATAAGCTAGGGTATGGAAATCTGACTCATTGATAAAGACAATGAGGTCATTGCCATAATCCATAGATAGGGTGGGAGAAATCTTCCCTGAGCAGGGTGACAGGCAAACTATACCTTGTAAAAATTTCCCAAAATCTCTTTTCCCTCTTCTTCTCTTTGTGTTTTGGTTAAAAAAAGAAGAGTGCTTGCGCAGCACATGATTGTTGTTGTATACTGAAAATGTTTTGGGGTCTATTTCATGCCACCCCTGAGCAGTGCCTCTTTTTGCGAAAACACTAACGTTTTCACATCCAGTGACAAAGTGGACAATTATATGTTTCAGCGTAGTCGGCATAGTCTACCCATTTTGGGACTATGGGACAAAAGCTCTCTCCATATCATGGAGGATGTCCCGTAGGTCGTCCAAGGCTTTTATACTGATCGACCATTATGGTATAAGCATGCTGCTTAGTTGAATCTAGGATTTTCTTGAATAGACTTGGGCTTTTTTGGGGCGCTGTGCATTGTTCGCAAGAAACTTAACGTCACGGAAAAAATCGTATGATAAGCACAGTCCGCCAGTGTCGTCAATATTTAGCGAAATTAAAGTGTAAAAATATAATTGGTTAAATACCAAAGAAAAGAAATAAAAATAGTTTTTGCTAATCTGCATTTGGAGTTTGTTGGACATTTTTTTTTAATTTGTGCATTTACCAAAAAAAATGCATTTCTTTTCCAGTATGTTAAAGTTGAATTACAAGAGAAGAGATAGGAATAAAAGTTAGGCTGCAAATACGTTTTTATTTAGTTTTATGTTCATTTAGGATTATGTGTGATCTGTTTCGTTTACACACAAAATCTATCACGTTACTCGTGTGATATTTTTATAAAATGAAGTGCAAAAAAGCGCAACTTGTATAAAAAACATTGAAAAAATTGCAGAAATAAAATTTAAAATAAACAGAAATTATCATTCCAAAGACTTTATTATTGAAACCTCTCACAAAGTTTTTTTTGTACTTGACTGTTTTTGCTGACTGTTTAGATGTTCTATATGTAACTATTTTGCAGCCAATGACCTGAATTTGATAATGTTTTTTTACGTTTTTGGTTCATAAAAAATATCAGTCGTACACAAAATGCCATTTATATCCTCGAAGTCCTAATCAGTCTTAATCTTCTTCGACTAAAACTGCAGACGGTGTGAGACTGAACGTTTTAACAAAATCAGTTGCATAACTGAACGATTGAATCACGAGCATGTCTTCTTACAACAATCTTGGCTGTTTCTCCAATACCATCCACACAAAATTTACCATGTGATGTTTCGAAAAAATTCCAAATATTTTTTATGCCGAATTCTGTTTCCAAATAAGGTATTATTGATGCAATAAACTTATTTTGCAATTGCGAGGATGGCCCATCACTCCAAAATTTTATAATCTTCAATAAAACGTTGTTAAAATAAAAAGCAGTTGAGAACAGTGACAACTTGCGTTGGTTTCAATGAACCGATTGCACCTCGTCTTCACTTTCACACACATAGTTTTCAGCAAAGTATATTTGAATTAATCCTTTATCGTAAAAAGCAGCACTTTATGCTCTAGGATGGTCGAAGATGAATGTTTGAGACTGTTCTCGTTTTATATAACTATGTGTTCAAAACTGTGTTGCTATATCATCTATGTGTGCAATTAAATCATCCAATGTACCATGTTAATTCCGTTTTCAACTCGTCTTATCGGAATGATCAAGTTGAGTTCCAGCAACGACATCATTTTACTTGGAAATAGAAATTCCGGGACATAGAGTGCATGTTCCAAACCAACAGTTCATAGTTGGCAACTCCCAAAAAAAATACGCAAAAACCATCCTTGTAATTGAGCAAACTTGGAACATGTTTATGTAAGGCAGCAACGACTAAAAAAAGAAATAAAGTGGTATGTACACACATAATACATACACATATTATGCTGTAAATCATTTACCAATTTGATGTGTTGTGGTCGCTGTTTTTTGAAGTGAGAGAAGCTACAAAAAAAACTGAAAATAAATCAGTTTGTTAGTAAATTTAAAAAAGCGAAATAAGACATAGATACATAATACCTTGTTTTGAACTATTCCTTTCTTCGACAAATATTGCGAAAGCCTCTTTCATGTGCCTAATTGGTAATAAGACTTCATTTCCAGTTTTATTGCACGCATACGTTTTCACATCTCTTGTCTTCAATGAAACACGTGAAATGTCATCGCGATCCAAAAAAAGACCTATAACTAACTATGCTAATTTCATTTATTTTTGGTAGTAAAATGGTTCATTTCTTGCATGTAGAAATGACATTTACCAATGCATTTTTTTCAGCATCACTTATTGAAAAAAAATGGTGCCAAAACAGCTCTATTTTTTTCTCCGTGAATTTGGAAATGCTCGTTAAACTTTCTGGATAGCTTTCCAAGCATTTTGGTGTTCCTATACCTCTCATTCTAATTATCACCTAGACTGCATGGTTGATTTTGTACTTATTTTTTAACACGTTTGCAGACTGCTTCACGTTCTTTTATGATAACGTTTTGTCGGTCTTTTATTATTTAAGACTTGTTCAAAGGTTTCTGTGGGTTCATCAAGAATTCAAACTTTTCACAAATCTTCAGAAAAAATATCTGTCAAGTTACAAATGTTTAATGGCTTGCCAGGCAACGATAGTCAAACAAATTACGTTACTTGAAACTTTCATACCATTAATAACCATCAAATAATCACCACATTTTTTAAAAATTCAAATTGTTGATCAACAATTTATATAACGTTTTCTATCTGTGTAACAGAAAAAATGAAAAAAGATGTCTAAAATACTGATCAAATCTACGTTTTTGTTTAACGTAAAAATTTAAATCATTCTCTCATTGCAAGGACTATGTCTGTATATTTGTGTATAGTAAAAATACAAACTGATGGAAATTGTTCATATGTTATTTATTTTTCTTTTCTATATCATTGATATTGTTTTTTCAAATTTGATTTATTGTATATCCATGAATATTTTGTTAGTGCATTTTATTAATGTGTTTTCAAACTGTTATAAAAAACATTTACAATTATTGAAAAATACAGATTTTAATCATGTAAATATAAAGCATTTGGAGTAATAATTGTTTATCTAAGAAAAACGGATTTAATTAAGATGCTTGCGATTGTGTTACAAAGAGCTGGAAAAATTAATCACATTATGAAAAAAGGTACCCACGAAGAAATTCTATCCATCTTCTACCACCTTATAATTCAATTTCATTTTTGTCGGCAGTACGTAAATTACCGTAACCGAGTCAAGTCATAAGCCGTGATTTGTCTCCATTATTTCACCTATATGTACTAACCAAACGACGCCACGGTGACTGATAACCTCGGGATCATGCAACAACTGCTTACACATACTAAACATGCATACATATAGTATACTATATTTATATATCTATATGTATATTGTATATAAGTAATATTCTCGTTTCGTATACGTATGTATCACACAGTCGATTATAAATGCCGAGTATCATCAAACAAGCTCACTTTATGAAAACACTACGCGAACGCAGAAAAAGCTTTCTCTCTCACATATCCGACTGCGGGAAACTCTTGTTTTTCCGGCACAAACAAAACACGCCATTTTTTCAAAAGAAAAATGTGTGATATTATATAGATACTCTACACTCACATTGTAAATTGTTCATGATATGTATATATATATACAATATACATATACTTATATACGTATCTATATACAAGAAAGAAAAATGCTTTAATTTCAATTAAGTAACATAATACACACAGCGTTTATCTTAAGCAGCAAACATCAAACACAATAGTCATAATCCCAAGTCTATTATTATAAAGGTGTAGAAAAGTCAGGATCAAATTAAATGTTGTATGTGTGTGTGTGTGTGTTTTGTCACGCAGTTTTCTTTGTATATGTGTTGTTCTACATTAACAACATAACACATATGAGGCGCACACGAACCCACACAAACTAAATGTATTAATACACACGTTTAATTATTATATTCCTATAGGAGTTTGTATTATTATGTATAATACACATAGAACATAGAACATAGTGTAGTAGCACTAGTTGCCTTCGTAGGTGTAATTTTAATAACATGCGGCATTATTAAGCTGTTGTACAATCGTTGTTGAGGTTGACGTTGTTCTTGCTGTTACTCGTATAATACGGTGTGACAGGCTTTCCACTCACACCCACCGCACCCCCATTCCTTTCCACCGGATGTAAAAATACCCACACACGCACGCACTTGCAAATTTATATATATATATATATATATAAATCTACGTACGTACACATAGTTTTACATCCTTTTTGCTCCAGCATTATAATTCGAGGATGGAAAAGCGCGCGCGCGCGTAGTCTTTATATTATCCATTGTTCTGTGTGCGCACGCAGATTTGGTTTATTTTAGGAAAAGCTCGGAAAATCAAGTTGAATATAGTATAGTATAGTGCATAATGTATTCATATTATACGATGGTGGTATTGTATTGTCTGCAATGTGTCTGCGTAGTCTGAGCGGGTGCGTGCGGCAACAAATTGGTGTAATACCGAACTTCCGTTACAATTATCATGTTCTAATAGTGCTCCCTCTTGTGCATGTTTATTGATTTTTTATTACGTGTGTTTAACATTGTTTTCCACACATGTATACAAATAAAGATATATTGTAGGTATATGTATAATACGGCTGGTTTTGGTACAGTGTTTGATGCAGACGTTTTATGCATACAATTAGATTATATACAGTATGCTGTGCGTATATATTATACACTTTAGCGGGCAGTAAAAACACGTGAAGGGTAGAATTTCCTTAGTTTAAAACCATTATGCATCAATTTTAGGGTAAAAACATCAACAATTAGATTTTTTAAAATTGTGGTGGGTAGATACAAAATATGCGAGACAATATAAATACCGATCGGAATGAGGCGCCTTCAGTGGCAATTTGTGGAATTAACAAATTTAGACACTTTACTGTACATCTGTGTTAACTTTTGCATCAACCTGTACACATAACCTCATAATTACAGTTGTTTGACAGATTCATGTCCAAACCCCTTTACAAAAACAGCACCTCTAGTGAGCATGAAGGATCTTAATACAACCATGTTTGAGATAAACCAGCTGCTGGATTTTGAACTTTTATGAGGGCCCTCATATGAAGCAGGCCCGAACGGCGAAATGGTTGGCTCGCAGATTGCGAATTTGAAACTACAAAATTCGGGCTTACGAGCGCTCATTTTAACTGTCAAATGCTCGCAAAATATTTTTTTGTGAGCCCTTCAGTGAGTTCCGAAAATATGTATATTTTAATTTTGTGAAACAGTAAAACAATGTAATTAAAGTAAATGTTCAATTAAAAACATAGTTCGAGTAATTTTAACTATTTAAACACATTTTCACTTGTTATTATAATAATTCAAGGATAAATAATCAAGCATAAACAATAATAACGTAAGACGCAGAGTACCCTCATTTGATGTTAAGGCGAATTAGCTCCCATTGAAATTTATAATAAAACCAAAACTATGGATTCATATATTTAGTCTCGGTTTAACCCTAATCGTACCACGATATGACTCTGAGTCATATTTGTTTTTTTTATTTTTTTTTATTATTTAATCTGCGTCTCCAAAGCACTGAATTTTTCTACATATTTATTTTATTTAGTGGAAATAAATACATTGTTGTTATTTGTTTATAACTTCCCGTTGAATTTTTCATTCTCAACGCTCACCAACTTAAGCTTGATTAACTTCTTTATTTTTTATAAATATTTCCCAATTGATTTAAGATTATTTAATTATTTACAATTTTTTACTCTCCCGAAATGTATTTACACGGTTAGGCAGATTTATTGTATATACCCTTTTCCTAAAACTGATACTATATTTGTATTTTTATAATGTTTTTTATGCTTCAGAGATATCCGCGTAATTTTTTCCTATTTAAATTATTTTTGTATCGTTATTAAAAAATGTGTTGTTAGTAGTGCATCAATTTATGAGTAACGCGATAAAAAAACAATGTTGTCCTACAAAGAAAAATATATATATAATAAACGTCATCAAAAGTCATGATTGTGCCCAAACAATAGTATCCAAATATATACAAAAGTGCCACCAAAATAAATCAAAAATTTAAAAATTCGATACAAAAATGTATTTACGGTAAAAACTTGTTTATTTGATGACAATAATTTTTGTATGGGTACAAAGGTTTAATCACGGTAACAAATCATTTTTTCTTGGTACAGTAAAATTATTATTATTATTCTTGGAAAAAATAATTAATTGAATATAAAAAATGAATACATATTACATTTTTATTTTTATTTTGACATCATAGTTTTTTTAAAGGCACTATTTATTTAAACCCTTGTGTATATATATATAGTTTTTAAAAAAAATATCGTGTACCTGAATTTTAAATACAAGTTAGCAAATGCTCAATGCTTTTAACCTATAAAATTCGTCTGTTTTATGACCAGATATCAAATATATGTCCATGTGGTAACTGTTGTATAGTAATCGATTAAGTTGTTACGCCATACCACAGGGGTCGTGGGTACAAGCTCGGACAGTCATGAAATTTTTCAAATAGATTGGCCATGCCTTTTTTTGGTTAACGTTCACGGTCCTTTGATCCACCATCGGAGGAGGGGTGTAAATGTGTCCTAGTTTTATCGTTGACAAAATACATCGACAAAACCCCATCTAAGTCATGATACTTCTGCTATAAAAGATTACAGAGCTTAACAAAGGCGGCTAAGAACAGCACTGGTGTGCTATAAATGTGAAGATTTTATTAAAAATCAAACTTGAAACAACGACTCGTTTACATGGGACTTAAAAAAATTAAGATTTTGTTTAAAAAAAATTATCTCTCTTATTTAAAATCTTTTTTCTAACTTTACGGCGATAGATTTTTCGACATCTTTTTAACCCCCTTCCACTTATTTATTCAACTTATCACATAGCCTCGTTTGCATGGGACTTAGATTTTTTTTTAAATTTAAGAAATATTATATATATATATATAATAAAAATAAACGTAAAAAACTAAATAATAAATTCAATTCAAAAAAATAATTTTATTTATTTATATAAATAAAATTATTTTTTTGAATTGATTTTATTATTTAGTTTTCTTACGTTTATTTTTATTCGGTATATTAACCTAATTTAACCATTACCAAACCAATCGTGTAAACCAACCAACCATAAAAACGTATATAAGGCTCATCAAATATCAACATTAATGTTATTATACTATTTTTTTAATGTTGCTGTCTGGTTATAACATTTGAAAATGTCCTTATAAAGCTATTTGTATGGTAATATAAAGGCGTTGTGCAATAATCTCAGGAGACATATATAATCTCAGGATCCTGAGCCAGCCTGTGACATAATCTCCGGATTTTTTCTGAGATTAGGACTCTTGAGATTAATGCACAGGTGGCCTGATTTTTTTTTGTTTTAAGATTTTAGCACAGGCCATTTGTGCATTAAACTTAAGAGACCTAATCTCAGGAAAAACTCTGAGATTATGATCATTAATCTCAAGAGACATAATCTCAGGATCCTGAGTTAAAGTCTCTTGATATTAATGTACAGACGGCATGTGACATAATCTCAGGATCGTGAGATTATGTCACAGGCCACTTGTGACTTAATTTCAGGTTTTTTTCTGAGATTAGGTCTCTTGAGATTAATGCACAAGTGGCCTGTGACATAATCTCAGGATTTTCCCTTAAATTAAGTCTCTTGAGAATAATGCACAAGCGGACTGTGACATAATCTCTGGATTTTTCCTGAGATTAAGTCTCTTGAGATTAATGCACAATCAACCTGTGAAATAATATCAGGATCCTGAGATTATGTCCCACGAGACCTGTGTTATAATCTCAGGATCATGAGATTATGTCAGAGGCCGGATGTGCATTAATCTCAAAAGACATAGTCTCAGGATTCTGAGATTATGTCTCCTGAGATTATTGCACAGCGCCAAAACAACCCTTGAAAATCTGAATATAGGGATGTGTCAAACAGCCTGAGAGAGGAAGTCATATATTTTTAAAAATTTCTCGTCTTTAAGGCCCTTAAAGTTAAATTTCATCCCAATTTTGGATTAATTTTGAGACATCCTATATAATGACTTTTTGACAAATTAAAATAGAGGTAAGACCTTTTAGATATTTTAAAACATTCCTAAAATGTTTCATGTGTTTCCTAAAATTGAAATATTGAAATATTGATTTAAGCGTAAGTGAAAATTGTGTTTTAAAATGTTCTAAAATTTCTAAAAGGTCTAAAACGTAAAATATTTTGAGCGTGAATACAGCCGATTGTCAATAACAGTTGCCAAAGTCTCTGTTGAACTCTATAAAAATTCACAAAAAAGAAGAGTTTCGACAGCGCAATGCAATTACACGAACTGCTACTTTTTGGCAGCGACAGTTGAAACATCTGTCGCTAACTGTCATTAACTGTCGAGGCGATCAAATGGCAACTGTCGCCAACTGGCAATAACTGTAGCTTTTAACAGTCCCTTTAATCCAAGCACGATTAAACAACACAATACCTGCAATTTCTCGTCTCGATTGGCCTTGGTACCGTGTGGACCGCTCATGGCTCCCTGGCACGAGGACGGTGCAATCAATCGTTCGCAGTAGCTGCCCTCTAGGAATATGATGCCCGATGGTCTCGTCGACTGCTCGTTCTCGTAGTAAAACAGTAGATTCTGTATAATTAATATACATAAATTAATAATTCTCTTGAAGCATACCATTCCAGACACAATTTCTAACCTGGTACAAGATGAACCAACGTGCCTGCCATTTGTGATTGTCCGAGGAACGCTTCTGCATAAATCCGTGCTGAATATAAATAAAATACTTATTATTGTTTTGAATTTGTTTTTTATTTAAGAGAATAATTTACCATCGAGTGATCGTACTGGGCCCGATCGGCGAGCATCAGCAGCTGGGCATCGTTCACCCGCACGGAACGTTGCATCTTTGGGCTCAGCATATTGATTTCGCCACTCTTTTACTCCTCCCAATTACTTACTATATACTTAAAAATCTCACTCATTTGTTTTGTCTCACTCATATTGTTTTAAGTTTTACTTTAAATATCACAGGTGGTTTATTGCATTGCATAGAAATATATGTTTAATTATATTAATTACATATATATTTAGTTAAAGGTGTATTTTATGATACTGTTTATCTCCGCACGGTTTGTGGCACATATTATACGCACTGAATTATGTCTGCTCGTGCGCGGTGTGACTACATGAATGCTCGACTTTTGAATCCTATAATAAGTTTAACAATAAGCAATGTTTGTGTTGTGTAATTTTGTAGGCACATATACTTAGAAATACAAATAAACTGGCACGCACATCAATTTAATGCTTATTACATAGATACACATAACAATAAAACATACATTCCGCGCGCCAGTAGAAGTGAAAACGGATAGAGGGGAGAAAAAACGGTGTGTGAGCTCAAAACGACCGTTTAAATAGTATTTAGTTTTACCAGAAAATATGAAGCCAATGGCGGATCCGCCCTCTCAGAAAAAGGTAATCAATTAGAAATGATTCTTATTTGATTTTATTTATTTAATTTCTCCGTAATATTATGGTTTAGGTTCCGAAAAAAATATTAAAAAATTGATTGTTCTCAAATACAAATAAATCACAAGAAATACCCTAGCTGTATGTTACTAAAGGGAAATGAGGATTATTCAGGCAGATGCTGAATAAGAGCTGAATAAAAGCTGAATAAGAGCTGCATAATAGCTGAATAATATTATTAGGAAGAATATTTAGGCAAAGCCGTTATTCAGGTGGGTTGTCCTAATAAGGAACATAATCAAAGCCAATTGAGCCTTTATTCAGGTTTGAGCTCCTTCGGCCAAATTATTTTACCTTAATTCAGGTTGAGCTTATTCGGAGGATTGGCTTAAAAAAATACCAACATAAAAAAGCTGACACTGAGGAGTTTTTTTAGATTCTTTGGTAAATTATACATGCAGACGTGCGCATATGTTTACAGAAACAAAAACAAAAACAGATTTCTGTAATCTAGAATTTTGAAAACGTAGAATCCCTTAAAAAGATTAGAAAAATACAATCAAAAAAAAAAAAAAAACTGACTTAGTTTTAGTAAAATAACACTGTTTTTACCAGTAAAAATTAACCAGTAAAAATTAAGCAGTTACAATTTATATCGTACAATCCTTTGACTATTTTTCCGGTCAATACAGTGGCCATTTTAGCATATAAAAATCACGCAGTATTATTTAACAATTTAAAAGGTGATCATTTCTACAAAAACAACCTTGGAAACTTTTACCCAAGGTGACCATTTTTACCGGTAAACATAAAATATACTGTGTTCTCTAAATTAAAATCCCCGATAACTCGATTCCATCGGAAATTTCAAAGCTTTTAGTTTATCCAAAAAAAAGTATACCCTATTCCACACTATATATTGAACAACCCTCTGCCAATATGCAAATCCAGCTTGCGGCATCGCGCTCGCTCGCCCGTTAACTGTGTTTGCGAGCGTATACCTGCATGAGTAAACCTAATAAACAAACACACATATACATAATACACAAACACCATGAGCACGTGCGAGTACACAGACACAAACAAACACACACACACACACAAACAAACATACACTACATTAAACACACATATTATGATCCACCCGCAATACTTGGGAGTTGGAATATGAAAGTGTGTTTTTGACAATGAATATCGTCCCGACCCGAATACACAAATAATAATCCCTTGTGCGAGCTTCATGAGCTGCTATTCCCATCAAGCTTGCCAAAGACACCCAACCCAAACACCCACCCCGCCCTGGCCCGCCAGCAAACAAACGAAGGCAGTCGTCTCGTCAGCGGTTAAGAAGACGACCGACCGACTACGACAAAAGCCTAAGTTTTCGGTAAGATAAGCACGTTTCAGAACTCCATTTGTGTGCCCACAAAATGTAAACCTCCACCGAGTTATTCCCGCACAAGGATTAACATTTACATTTCGACTGTCGACTGCGGTATAACGGTACCGAGTACACTTCTGCGGGCCGACTCTGCCCGTGGTCATTTGGATTTGATGTGAGAGGTGTTTTTTGAACCCATACCAATTTAAAAAAAGATTACAACATGCATAAGTAGAGGTCAAAATTGGCAGTTTTATGGAAAAACCACAGGAACTTTGAATGACAAACTCAAATATATAGCTTACATCGAAATATTAGCCTGTATTTGACTGACTGGAGCAGTTATAAAGTAACCAAAAGCTGCTTTGCAGGCTTTTATTATCGAAACGCCACTTCCAATATTTATTGAAGAAGTAGCTAAATTGATGGCTCCTCCGACACCGAAGCTTGTTTTTGTTTGTTTTTTATTCTACTCTTGTTTTTAATGTTATTGATAAGAAATGGTCACTTAATAAGTTCAAGTAAGAGTGGACATGCTCTTATTTTAGGCACGTCGGTTCTGAAGGACCGCAGCTGGGATATGAGAATTGCCCATCACTTTTAATAAATTTTCTCTTTCAAGCAAACCGTACAAGTAGAAAAGAACGGAAGGAAAGCACATCTTCTTACGAAACTGGGCTTTACTGTCTATATCGATGGCTCCAAGATTGTAAATCTGTTAAGAGCAGATGTGTACTCTTTACAGAATAACACAAACCATTGTCTATCGCATTGTGAGGATTTGTAACTGGACTTCAATCTGTAATGGTAGCCAAATTCTCTGATGGAGTTGAAATACTCCTGGAAAGCAGAATTGTTGGTTATATAAAAATCGTGTCTAGCACTATTATTGATGTTTATCATCATCATCAATTCTAGTGAACGAAATGGAAATTGCTTGCTAGAACAAATAAAGTGGACCTTATATTGATACCTAGCCACTCAGTTTGTCAGAGTTCAATGTAGCAATGAGGCTTTAATAATTTAGCAAGACCCGGATCCATAACAGCGTTAATTCGACCCAGCCGGTTTCAGTAATTGCGCGTTCAAGCAGGTGCTCGAAAACAATGTAAAGGGATAGCACCAGGAGAACCATTTTTCGGAAATGTAGATGGCGCTGTTTTTAGCTTGTTTTTTGTTTGTTTGTTTTTTACTTTTTTGTTGCATGTTTTTTGTATGTTTTTTGCTTGTTTTTAGCTTGTATTTAGCTTGTTTTTTGCTTATTTTTAATATACTATCAAATCTAGAACTATTTTACATCTTGAAGTCAAGCAAGCCACTTTTTTGCGAAGTCGAACAGATGACAAACTGTCGATAAAATCACACGCTTAAAACAATAAATTGGATATTGATTAAAAACACCTTTTATCAATGAGAGCAGTGGCACCAATTCAAGAAATTCTTGGGAAAGGGCAAACAAAACCAAAAATGATAAATAGAAGGTATATCATCACTGTACTGGAACTGTTCTTTAATATGTTGTTTTATCCCATCTATAATCCTTCAGTTCCTAGTGTATAGAGGAAATGACAACAGCTTCCTGAACTTAATTCCATAAACAAAGATTTACAGCAAAACTGCTTTTTTTTTGGCTTTTTAACAAAAACAATAAAATATCCACTTATTTTAGTTCCTCGAATTCATCCTTCCTATACTATTGAACAATTAAAGTTAATCAAAATAAAAATTAGCATTTCTGTAATTTTATTTTTAACTGTCACGAGAAATAATATTTAATACTTTACAGTTTTTTACAAAAAAAAATGTGAATGCTTTTCCAAGATAATAATAAAAACTTTACTATTTTAAATAAAACTACTGTATTTCAAAAAAGTAGCACTGTTAAAAAATGGTGTCCTAATAAAAGTTACCTATTTATTATGACTATAAATAATTAAATAATAATAATTATAAATCACAATCCTA
>JAAAKO020029550.1:0-13533 GCA_010015015.2 Bolitophila cinerea
TATGAAAACAAAATGGATTTTGTACTAGTGGCGCCCTCTCATAGAAACGATACGAACTTTTCAGCCGACCTGTTATTATTAAAAATGACATCTACGATAAATTTACAACCTTAAAAATAAAAATAAATGAGAAACTAAAATACCGGCAGATTTAAATAATGCGTTTTTACACTTTTTTTTGCGAACGCAACCTTTTTTTCTGTAAAGCACGTTTAAATTTCTGTCCTCCTAAAGGATACAAAGAATGATTTTTGTCTAAAACGTCGTTTTTCAAAAAATACTTACAAACGACGACTACCCAAAAGAAATATGTTCATGGAATTGTCGTTTTCGGGGAAAGATCAATTTTCTTCGTAAGGAGTCTATAGAATTCTGAAATTTCTTGAAATGATTTTGCCGCAAATATCGCAGATAAATAAGGTACACGAAGTAATTTCACCAATTTTCCGTGGCAGAATGCATTCATGAAAAATAATAAATAAATAGAATGTAATATATACAAAACATTATTTTGTTTATAATTTGTTTTGCATTGTTTCAAAGTGTATAATTATGTCAACGAACATTTGAAATTCTATTCTCATGAATATAATATTCTATTCTTCAATTTATATACATCCAACTAAACAAAAAAATTGTTGGCATTTTTAATTATTTAATAATAGCTTTACATTAAAATTACAATGATATTAATTGATACCGACTTAACTGGATTTTAAAAAAAACAGACACAGATACAGACATTTCTTTTACAGCAGACAAATGCACAAACTAATCTTTCTGCAACTTTACTTTTGTCGAGAAATTACATTTAGCAAAATGTGTCAAAATTTTACATGTATATATAATCATACCTTAAATCAAAAAGTATTTCGTTGTTAATTTAAAATATTCAAAATATTTTCCTTTTTTCATTTTTTTTACGGAACTATTGAAAGATTTAATAATCACATAATTTTAAATGAACCTTATGAACTTCTAATCAAATTTACTTCTCAATGTTGTCCATTTAGGAGGTTAAAAATTAATATTTATTGTGTAAGGCTCTGTTTTCATAGGTTTCCATATCAAAGAATGGCATCAAATTTATAAAATACAATGTTCAAAATGAAACTCCTACTTTTTAATTGGTAAAATTGTGGAAAACAGATATACTGGGTCCCTAATATAACGTTTCATCATAATAAGCATAAAAAATTACTAGTACTCGAAATAAAATATTGGATCCTTTTTTTCTCAAATTGTAAAACATATATATTTTAGTAAATTATTTTTACGATGAAAATATTTTAAATAACAACGTGCATGCGGTGAAATCATATCAGGGCACAAAGTGCCTAAATGGAATGGAAAGTCATCCTGACAAATGATTAGAAAAGTTGAAGTCGACGCGATCTGTTACATCAAGTGAAATCGATGCAACTGCAACTGATGAAGTTGATTATGTTATCATACCGTGCTAGGTTATAGAATGGATTAAATGGTAGGATTCATAAAATACCTTATTTTGCGCAAATTATTATTTTTATTTTTACTGTTTAGCCTTCGATAAATAATTTGAAATTACCAGCTGTTTTCTTGTTCAGTCAGAAAGAAATTATACAGGATGCCATACATGTCAATATAATATATACTACATTCAATTTAAATATTTTGTTCTAACGAAAACAGACGTATTTATCAATGGCTATCCAGTAAAAAAATAGACGTCAGAAGCTAATTGGGGATAGCTAGTAAGAATTTAAAAAACATGTTTTACCTTCTTGTAAAATAACATTGTGTTCACACAATGCGTAGGTGGGTATGTCTATCTGAAAAAATAGGTATATAATAAAAACAGTCATAGAAAATGGAAAATATAACTGTTGCCATTTTCTTGAAACATGAGATTGTTGTGTAATCGACATTTTCTTTCGTGACATTTCAATGCCACCACTGGGACAAAATTAAATGCCACCCAGCACCTTACATTTTTTTTTAATTTCAAATGCCGTATCGTAGCTTTAATGGCGCTCACTTTCCACTTAATCTAAAACATCAATTTTATAACAATAAAAAAATGCGCAATAATAATGTAAACACACGTCTACTCATGAATTCAAAATATGCCAAAATCCTCTGTCTAAAGCTGCTAAAACTCCTTTTTGGCTCTTCTAAAAAGATAGATTACTAAGTTTAGTCAAGCAAACTTTAAAACACCGATCTGGCTTCTTGAGATCTAGATAGAGGTGAAGAAATACAAATATCCCAAGACATGGTACAGACCCGATGTCTAAACTTAGATAAAGAAGGGGTGCAGTGATTGAGGCATTGGTTTTCTTTTTAAATATATCGAGAATATTATTTACTATTATTATAATGAGAAAAATACATAAATGAAGAAAATATATAACGTTTTGGATGAAAATTTTATATTTATAATTGGTATTTAAAATATTAAACTTTACAGATTTGCGATGTTTGCAGTTTTTATCACTCATTCTTTAATAAATTTTGAATAAAATAAGAGAGTAACTTTGGAGACACAAAACTGTCTCATTCTTTATACCTATATTACATATAAAAATATTATTATACATACAAACTTCTGACATTCTTTTGCTATATGCACGCACAGCGTACAATGTCCGTTATTCATAAAAGCTGTTAGATCCGCCTGACAATAGTCGCATATATGTTTGAAGTTCGTTAGTTCGTGTAATAGGTATATTTATTTATGTTTAAGTACATATATCACATTGTGTCTTTAAAATAGCTGCTTGTATAATTTATAATATAATCTGAATTTGTAGGATGTTGGATTTATATACATATAATTTAAACATCTTTCATTTTATGTAGAAGTAAATATGAAGTTCACTCAGAAAAGAAGATAATTACAAAGTTACATTTTTTAGTACAATGTATATAATCGTACATCTCATCTTGTAATATGCAAAGAACGTTGAAGCAATTATTTTTCATTCTACATAAGAAAATTATGTAACTTTAATATAACATTACAGATTATTTCAACAACAATATGGGCTTACAATCATTAATGGAAAACAGAAAACAGAGCGATGACTTCTAAGTGTATTGTTTTGTTATTATTGCATACGATCGTTGTGATTGGGATAGATGCACAGAATGAAAAATACTGTCCACCCCAGGAACTCATTGCACCTTGCAGATGTTCACAAAATGGCAAGGACATTCAAATCTGGTAACTATATTTTCACAAATATATTTTTTTATTGACATTTCTTGTTTTGTTTTTTAGGTGTTCCCATAGCGATCTCCCTAGAGTTCTTCAAGGCATTAAATCGGTAGCAAAGACAATAAGCCGTCCTGTAGATGAATTGATCCTAGAAAACAATCAGCTGCTGTCATTGCCAGGACGTTTTTTTTCTCCATTACGTGTTATGCGGCTTATGCTACGTCACAATGGTCTCGAACGTCTTGCAACCGGCTGGTTAAACGGATTAGAAGATAGCTTGGTTGAGGTCTTCATTGTTGAGCAACACCTAAGAAGTGTCCCCGTGGATAGTCTGAAAGGCATGCGAAAATTGGAGGCAGTTACAATTCAGAGTGAAAGTCTTCGACGTTTACCATTTTTCTCTGGACTATCAAGTTTAAGGTATATAAGAGTTGAGAGCAGCTCTCTCATAGACCTATCACCAAATGGTTTTAAAGATATGCATAGCCTTGAAACGATCCAAATAGTTGGTAATCAAAAATTAAATCGACTAGAGGCTGGACTATTCCATAACTTGCCCAAACTACGGACACTAAACATGGAAGAAAATGGAATAAGTTGGATTCATTTACGAGCACTATCACGGTTGCCAAACCTGAAAACAATCGATCTGGGTGGTAACAAAATATCTGATGCTGGAATGATTGGACGATCCATTAAGGATATAGATAGACTTGAAGTTTTAAAATTAGATAGAAATCATATTACAATATTGTCTGAAGGAAGTTTTGTAGATATACATAGCCTCCGAGAGTTATTATTAAATGACAATTTGATATCTGAAATTCATCATGGTGCTTTCTATAAAACACCAAATTTGAAACTAATTCGTTTAGAAAACAATTTTTTGAGTCGAGTACATCCGGAATCGTTTATGCAGTCGTCCGGAAGTGGTGTGGAATTTTTACATTTACAAAGTAATGAAATTAGTAGAATAGAAGATATAAGATCACTTCTAGACGCATTGCCCATGTTGAAAATGTTAGATCTCAGCGACAATAAATTAGAAGATATACCATTTGGAGCACTTCGTGGACATGGCACACTGGAACAATTGTATTTAGACCATAATCGTATTAGAAGAATTGAAAAGGATGCATTTATGGCAATGCCTGGACTTCGAGAACTAAGGATTAAGAATAATAGTTTAACGGATTCTCTACCGGTGCCTTTTTGGAATTTGCCCGGTTTAAAAGGACTAGACTTATCTTCAAATCAATTTAAACGTATTGATCCGTACTTATTGATGGGTTTACCTTCATTAAGACGACTGGATATAAGTGATAATTCTATATCAACTCTAGATCCATCTTCTTTCGCTCAAACACCATATCTAGAAACTATAAACATATCAAAGAATGAATTGTCCATGATACATCCGGCAACGTTTAACAATCTTATTAAATTGTTTGAAATAGATGCTAGTTATAACAGTTTACAAGAACTGATTCCAGGACTACCACAAATTGTGGAAAGAATCAGTTTTAAGAAAAACAAAATTGCGAATCTTCCACAAGCACCAAATAAATCACTAAATCTACCAAATCTTAGAATGCTAGATTTGGGTGGTAATATGTTGCAACGTTTGCCAAAATCTGCTTTTAAATCACTATCGCAATTACGTTACTTGAGTCTTGCTAAAAATCGTTTACAAACAATTGATGAGACTAGTCTAGTAGGACTTGATAGACTAGAAATTCTTAACATTCAAGATAATCGTATAATGGCATTACATGAACACTGCATGGATCCTCTGGGAGACTTAAGAGATCTAAATGTTCAAGGCAATCGACTGGAGCAGTTTGTTGAAACTATGCTTCGGAATCTCGGACGTTTGGAACGATTAGATATTTCAAAAAATAATATACTAGAAATTTCGGAAAATGCTTTTCGTAGTACAAGATCATTAAAGATTCTGGATTTGTCAAATAATAATCTAATAGAATTACCAAAAAGCATAACTGGTTTGTCGGAATTAAAAGATTTCGATATAAGCTATAATCGTTTGACTCAACTTACTCCAGATATGTTATCATCGTTGGGACGTTTGACGGAATTGAAGGCAGCCAGCAATAAAGTTCCAACATTACCACAAGGAACCTTTAGAGATCTACCAGTACTTCAATATCTTGATCTATCTAGCAACGAGCTTAGTACAATTGAAACGGGATGTATGCGAAATTTACCTCAGCTTCAAGAATTAGTTTTGGCTGACAATCGTCTCTTGGAGCTTGGTGATAGAGTTTTTGAAAACTTACCAAATTTACAGGTACCTTATTAAAATACGTTTAAGTAACAAAGAACGAATAAAAAAACTATTCTATATTTATATATATTTCTCAAAAACAGGCAGTACACCTACAACAAAATAATTTGAGATACATGTCACCAAAAACATTTTATCTATCTCCATCAATTGTTTATCTAAACATATCGTCAAATCATTTCGAAAATCTGGAACATGTTGGCCTAAAGAGTGTTCGAAACTTGGAAGTTTTAGACTTGTCCAACAATGGAATACGAAGAATCACTACAAATCCTCTGCGTGGTCTGGATTGGTTAGTTGAACTAAAACTTGACGACAATAGAATTTGCAATGTTCAAGGCGAACCATTTGCAACAATGCCTCGACTACGTGTATTGACAATGCGAAACAATAGAATGGCCAAAATTATAGAGCCAATCTTTCGAAGTCTACGTGGAAATCTTGCTATCCTTGATTTAGACGGTATATATAAATATTTTTATATTATTTGTAATATAAATTTATATATTTTTTTTAGGAAATCCATTGGACTGCTCTTGTGAGATGCTGTGGCTACGTGCATGGTATCAAGAAACTGATTCACTTACGCATTACCCTGGACCAAGATGTCGGGATGGATCAATGTTACGCGAATCAAGAATGTCTAGAAAAGATTGTCAATCAGATGCTCGGTCTGGCAATATACCATTAACTAATGAGCATGGAGACGTTTTCTCTAGTCGTATTGACAATAATGATTGTGAGAATGAAATGGATCAATTTCCCAGTAAGATACCACCTTCACCAGGTGAGAGTGAATATTTTTACGATCAGTACGTTGATTATCCTGGCAATGAAACACACCCGATAATAACAAACAATTCAGTTATTGTTAAAGATGATAATCATTCTGAACTACATTCAGAAGCAGTTGACGAACCAATAAACAATATACCAAACACAATTCTTAATTACGAAAAACACCAACAACATCTTCAGCAAATGCATCAACAACAGCAACAAGGGTCTCAATTTACATTTTTTGGAATGCCCTTACCCAGTTTAAATGTAGGTAATCTTTGGAATAATCAAAGAAAGGCCAAAACACGATCAGCATCAGGAACAAAAGGCAAAGCAAGAGTTCAAGTGTATCGTCCAGAAGATATGGAGATCTACAAATTTCTTAATGGTAATTATAATAATAGTAACAATGTTCAACAACAGCGTAGCCAAAGTCCTTCCAAAAGCCCACTCGAATTGATCGAAGAAAAAAGAACACCATATCGTCCGTACTTTCAAACACCATTTCAAAAACCATCTGTAGAAAATGGTGGTTTTATTCCAATTCTACCTGGATCCGGTGGTTTTCATCCAATACATAATCCATACTACAATTCGACACAAAACACCTTTAACGAGGAGACAAAAGTTCAGTCAAGTGATGTGGTTCAACATGAAATTAAAATTAATGAATCTCCAACAACTGATTTTCCAGCACAGTTGTCGATTGAGTCCGATAATGTACTATCATACAGCTATGACGTAACTACTATTGAACCAGCATTTGTTTTAGAAACCACAACGGAAGTAGTAACCTCAATTCCAGAAAAAAGTGTCTATTTCAGAAAGGAAATCGTACAGATAGATCCATTGCGACCATCTCAAAGTCATTTAAGACCAACTTTAACAAACCAGAAAAACAGGATTTCTCCGATAACGACGGCCCCTTTAAAAACCTATTTGATTAACATGAATACTGGATTTCATCCTGAAGATGAGTTCGAAGAAATATCAACAACTACAGAAGCGATAACTACAACAGAAAGACAAATCTCTGTAAATATATTAAATAAAACTGAAGTTGAGAAACAATCTAGTTTTGGTGGACCTATTCATCCAGTTTACACAAAGACAAAAGTTAAAGACCCCTGGGAATATATAAACCATGCACCGAGTTCATTGTCTGCTCTCGTTGCACCTGGTGCTCAGTTAGGATCTTTCCGAACACCTCCTGGTCGCACTGCAACAATTACTAAAGTCTTTTCGACACCAACACCAACCGCGGAAGAATATCAACGCACAACTTCGATTGTGCACAGTGCTGGTCAAGCAGCGGCTGTAGCAAGTCAACCATCCTCAACCACTGCTCCCACTGAATCTGATAGTATACCGAAACGTAGTAGAACACACAACATGGACTGGTATTTTGCAAACTACAACCAAACCACCGCAAACAATTTTGATTCTGATCCAAATCGTCTTCGCAGCACAAATAACCGCGCCACTACCGCCTCCACCCTATCCGTTTTTGTGATATGTTTAGGATTTGTTTTGGTTTTTTAAATCACATGTACATTTATCTAATATATACAATAATTTAAAATAAATTGCATTCATTTGCAAAAATGGTTACTATTATAAGACTTTCTATAAAACACTTTCATTTGGTGAGCGATAAATTAAAAAAAGTTTTAGATACGTAAGATAGCAAAAAAAATGCGTTATGTAAAAATAAAAAATGGACACATTTTTATTTTAAATTCATATTTTTTATTTTTTTTTCTAATTACTTAATAACTTCAAATAAATTCAAAAATCTCGGTTTATTAGAATATTGGATAAATATTTTACATCTATAATAACAACCGTATTTTTCACTTAAAATCACCGACTACAAGTAGTCGGTCGTATAAGTGGTACCGGGGGTACAATACCTAAATGAATAAGCTGCCCAGTATGGTTACAGCTTTACTTTAATTGGCTCCGTGGGGTCGCTATGCCCCAACAGGTGAAAAAAGGGTACGATACCTCATAAGCATAAGCTTGCCTTCTTCACCCAACCTGCGGAAAATAAAAATAATGCGGCTGTGCACACAAGGTAATGTAAAACATACGTAAAACCTTGTATTTTTTTTTTGTTTTTTAGTCGGTTTTAATTTTTCTTAAACCAATAAAACAAAAAAAACAAGTGAAACTAGCAGATCAAGTAGTTTTATTCCAAACTAAAATTTTTAAAGGACGTTCTAATTTCAAAACACGTTTAAAACGAGTAAAAAATACCTCCGTTAGAATATTATTTTGTTTTTAATGAATTATTTAAAAGTGAAAAAATATTTTTTTGTGTTAAAACATACTTATTTGAGCACGAAATCAATCGATGGTCTTATACGGCTCATAAGCTTCTCACTGAAGACCTTTCAAAGACATTTTAATCAACGTGCCTTACTAGAGTTTTTTGGACAAGGAACCGTTGTTCATGATGGGCAAACTCTGGAAGCTGCGCAGAAAGTCCTGTATAAAGGCTCTTACACTGGTTCAAATTAGCCATAAATAGACATCTTCCATTCTACGCCTTCATTGTGTGGTGGCAAAGAGAAAGGAGGCTTGACGATTAGTATCAAAAAGAACCAGTTCCAAATCAGCTTTGGGAGATCTTTTGGGCTTCAAAATTCAAAACACTAAAAACACATAAAAAGATTTACTTTTAAGTATGTTTTATAAATACACATACATTTTGTAAACGATTGTAATTTAAAGGTACCTTTTCCTATAAGAAATTAAAATTAATTTAATTTAAAATTAAAAAATTTCATTTAAAATTAACAAATTTGCTCTGAGTAAGTAATGACATTATCAAACCAAAACTTTTTACGCCAGTCCTAATTATTATAGCACACCACATTCATTAAAAAATAAAGGAAGTATTGAATATTATTAGGCGTACATAAATTAATTAATAAGAGGTTTTTTTTTAAGCACATTTTTTTTATAATGTACATTTTTAAAAATGAAAGATGATTTTAAAAGACTCATAATTTTTAATCTTTAAAAAAGGTTTCAAACAAATGTTCTCATTAATATAAATAATAATTTTATTTAAAAAAATATGTTGACAGAGGAATTCCTAAAATAATATAAATTTAAGTAAAAATCTAATGAATAATAAAAAATATTTATTCTTCCTCAAACTAAAAAAAACGTTTATATATTTTTAGAATTTTTACAGCAAAGAATTGAAGAAAATGTTTTATTATATTCAGAAAATTTGAAATCTGTAACTTTAAGAAATGTTTTTAGTAAAATCATGAAGTTTTAGTGAAGTGTAACAGTTATAAGAATACAATATTTTTTATATAAACTTAAAACTAAATTTAATAGAATATTATTTTTTAATTAAAAAGACCAAATCTAAGCTTTTAGTAGAAATTACTCATGTTTTTGCAATTTTAGAGCGTCTTTAATATGAAATAAATAATCATTAAAACATGAAAACAAAACAAAAAAATGTTTTACCAAATTATTGCATAATTTTCTAATCATCAAATTTTAATTATCCCATATATCTTCGTTCACCCCGAGCTCACCCCTAATATACTACATATAATACAATTTCTATATTTTATTTGTAAATAATGATTAAAAATACATTTGAATTCACATAAGTGCAGCACATCCATTGCATATATCCATTATAAACATGCCATGGTTTCATATTGAAAAATGTAAACACTTCAATTGTGTGTGTGTGTGTGTATGTCAACGAGTGCGCAGATTTCCACCGATAAGGAAAATACAGCGCAAGCATACCTTTAGCGAAAATGAGCATTTCCAGTGGTAAACAACGACTCTATAAAAGTGGTGAAAGTTTATCAATTTAAATTCGTAGGTTAAAATGAAACGAAATTGTGGAAAATTTATAGACACAGTTAAAGAGTCTTTTGAAAACTTTAACGATATCCAAGTGTCGGAAAAAAGAAATGATTGCCGGGAAGACGATAGCTTTATTCGCGCTATTTGGCCAGGTAACATTACATTTATTTGCTAAATTAATATATTTAATAAAATTAAAAAAATATGCATTACATAGTTTTAGCTGCGGCTCAGTTTATTGGAATTATGCCAATATATGGAATTCGTGAGGCAAACCCGGGATGTTTATTTTTTCAATGGAGATCTCTAAGATTTCTATGGGCTTTAACTATAATTCTATCGGGTCTACTACTTTCAATTTTATTTACTATGAATCTTGTAAAAGGACACATTACACCAAAGAATATTTGTAATATGTTTATTTGTGTGTAATAATATATTTGTTTAAAAAACGTGTATTTTATATATGCCCAACAGCTGGATTGATCTTTTTCATATGCAGTATATTGGCTTATATTATGTTTGTTATACTGGCACGACAATGGAAACGAATAATTACGATTTGGACATGCAATGAACAAGTTTTCTTGAAATATCCATATTTCATTAAAGGATACAAACTCTCTACAGTCATTCGACAAACAGCACTATTTTTAATAATAATGTGTATAAGTATGTACTTTATATTTACTTTATTAAAAAAAAACAAATCAGTTATATTTTATTATAATTCAGTGGAACACGTGCTGGCCGTAGCTTCAGGAATGCATGATTTTTTCAAATACAAAGTTCCCGCTTGCAATTTTGATTCAGCCATTTCTCTCTGGCAACATTATTACGAGATTTTTTATTCGTACTTTTTCAATGAGATCCCATATCACTTCATGTGGATCATTTTTTTAGAGGTACTTTAGTATTATTCGGAATAAAAAATTAAATAATATATAATATTTTATTTTACTTTAGTTAAACAGCTGTTCGTTTACAATTGTATGGAACTTTATGGACATATTCATTATTTTAATCAGCATAGGTTTGTCAACCAGATTCAAGCAGATCAATCAGAGAATAGCTAATATTGTACAAAAGGTATATATAAAACAAAATAATCATATAGAATAACAAATATTTAATGGGATTTCGTATATGCTTTAGGATTCATTACAGATTACCTGGAGAGAAATACGAAGTCATTATGGCTTATTGTGTGAGCTCCTGGAAGTAGTTGATCAGCATCTAGCTTGTCTTATTTTACTGTCCTGTGCGAATAACGTTTACTTTATCTGTTTGCAGCTTTTGTATGCATTTGAGTGAGTATATAATAATTATATTTTTATTGTATTTTTACATAAAAGGATTTTACGACATTTCATCGAAAATCAAGACCTTTCAAAATTCGGATTACATTTTTTTTTTACAAAATAAACAATTAACTTATATTTATCTACGGCAGTAGAGAATTAAAAAAGGTTTTAACTTCCATTAAGAAGCCATCTACCAGCAACCTTTCTAAAATATCTTTGAATAAGTTCAATTAGTGAATTAAAAAGCAGAAACAATTTTACGGATATTTAGTTCCTCTTAAAATTTAAGATATTGAATAAAAATTGCAATCAAAATGTATTATTTTTCTGATTTTTTATTCGCTTTCAATATTTCTCGCTTATTTTAAGAGAAACAAAATAATAATAATAACAAAATTCTATTGCATTTTTTATTAACTAAAAATTGTATAAACTTCAGATACAATAAACCATCCTTATTTTATAAGACAAAGAAACATTTATTGAATATTTATTAACATACTTAATAATTTAAAAATATTTTTATATTTTGCTGGAAAATGAGCATAAAACAAACTCTTTGCAAAACCTTTAATTATTAAAGTACAAAAAGGTTTTTAAAAGTTATAGTAATGAAGTTATAGTAATAAATAATTTAATAAACACTCTAATAAATTCAATTATGACCGCTCAATAAATCAAAACGTGCTCTTATATTTAATGAATGTGCTCTAACTTTTAATGAATGTGTTCTAGGTAATGCAGAATACATTGTGTTTGATATAATATATAATTGTAGTGCTAATATTTGAGACTGGCGTAAAATGTTTTTGATTGAAAAGGTCTGCATTACCTACATTACATTAGAGCACATTCATTAAAAGTTAGAGCAAATACATTAAAAAATTTAAGCGGACACAATTTTATTTTTTAGCGGAACTTTTTGAATATTTTAGAGTATATATTTTTTTAAATAGAAGCACGATTGTTTTTTAAAGCGCAGAATTATATTTTTTAGCAAACGCTTAATTGAGAGCCAAATAATATACTTTTTTGTTTTTGCTAATCTTTTACATGTTTCCTTCGTATATGTATAAAAGCGCGAAATTTCATTTTTATAAAAACAACAATAGTATAACAATTGAAAAAAATCTTGAAGATAATGCATTGGCGATATATTAATTGTTTTCTAGTGCAATAACGTCAGAAAACATACTGAGACAAATGCACAACTGCAGTATATGTACTACCGTCAGAAAGAATCCTGACAATAAGTCAATTTTCTCTCGACATTAAGTCTCATTTATGAAAAAAATACACGGTGACGATAATGCGCACTGAGAATAATTTACCACACATTTTTTTACAGCAAACAACCAGATTCTATACACTATGCTTACTTTTGGTTTTCGACTCTGTATCTAATTGGACGAACAATATCGGTGTTCCTATGTGCAGCCTCTATTAATGAAGAGTCTCGAGGACCCATTCGACTAGTGAGATCTGTGCCCGCTGGGAGCTGGTGTCTCGAAGTAAATGTTACATTATTGTGTGTGTTTTTAGATATTAATACAGTACATATAAATATTAAATTAGTTGGAACGGTTTGTACATCAAGTGGCCTCGGAACGTCTGGCTCTTTCTGGAATGAGATTTTTTTTCCTTACAAGAGGAATTTTATTTGGGGTAAATATATGTGTAGATATTATATAATGAATTATTGCTCCAATGGCTGCGCACCAAGTTAATAAATAATTATAAACTTTATCTCAGATGGCTGCCACAATTGTAACATATGAAATGATGCTTATTCAGTTCGATAAAAATGGAAATAATAATAATACGATTTCTATTTTTTGTGGTGATTAGTAACTATTGCAAATATTATTTTATGGGTTTATTTATAAATTTAAATACACATTCACATTTCCTTTTTTGAACAAAATATTGAATAATTTACTAGTTCCACTTTTACAGAGTTTTTAAAACAAATTTATATTAATTGATATTTAAATTTAAATTAAATAAAAAATCAAAAATATATTTAGGCAAGCACAATTAAATAAATGTAATCTATAAAGATATTTTATAATTTTTTTATATATAACATAGACGAT
>JAAAKO020029561.1:0-13533 GCA_010015015.2 Bolitophila cinerea
TGTCCGTGTATGTCCGTGGACTTCATGTCACCTCATCGAAGGCATACAATGCACATATATAGATACATATAGACTTTTATACATTCTATTTTCCATAAAATAAGGGTGAGGTGACATAATGTCCACGTACATAAGGTCAATGGAAATTATGTCAGTTTCAAACGGTCGGTTTTCCAAATACATGGATTTATTGTTATTTTTTTATGGACATTATGTCTGCTTCAAAAAGACATTGTGTACAATAAAGTTTATGTCCTTTTAAAAACAGATATAATTTCCATGGACATATGTCTGTTTTTAAAAGGACATATATTTAAGTGAACAAAACATAAATTGGGTATCGACAAAATGCCCAAATGGACCATATGTCCACATAAAACCGACTTAATGTCCAATTCTCCATTTGGACCATATGTCGGTTTAATGTGGACATAATGTCCATTTTCCTAAAGGGCAGAACGTACTTTTAAAGCGGACATAAGGTTCATGGAAGTTATGTCCATGGAAGTTATGTCAGTAGACGTTATGTCACCTTACCAAAATATCTTATAAAAAACATAGTATATTAAAAAAAGTGCAAGAGATTGCTTTACAGACACAATTTAACATAAAATTGAAAATATGAGTAAATTTTGAGCTGACGTTAGACGAATTTTAACTAACGATTTTAGGATAGATTTATTGTAACTTCAGGCAGTTGACTTTTTTCATTAAAAAAATCGTATGATAAAAAAATTGTATAAAAGTAAAAAATTCTCTAAAAATATTCTCTATAAATATCTCGAGATTTGGAAAAAATATATATTAGCGAGAATTCTCTTGATTTCGGAAGAGGGAATTCTCGAGAACAATCTCTTGTTCATGTACACTTGACTCAAGCGCAAAACGTTCAGATCGCCGTTAATAAATAACGCATAAAAACGAAAACGCAGGTAATTTTATAATAGAAAAGTCTTGCTTTTCTATAATCGAATTACGTTCCATAATGTTGAAGAAGTTCATGAAAAAGCTTTTCCTTGATTCTTAATTCTGTATGCATTAGTTGGAAAGTATAAATAATCCTTGGCAGATCACTTTTGTTGAATTGAAATAGGGTGAGATGTTAGTCGAAAATATACCCTCCATCAATATGGCGAAACACTGGTGGTGCTCAACATAATAACGAAGCCTTGCCAATTAGGAAACCAGTTCAGAGTACTTATAGAGTTATATATATATATATACGAGTATTTCTGGTATAATTTTACGTGCGGAACTCTTATAATGCGCCTTGTATAGATCTGTACTTATAGTATATATACATATAGAGGTATATATTATGTGCGTGTATCCGCTTTTGCGATTATACACCCACTCGAAAAGTTTGAGCCGTGCAAAAGATCCGGGCGGTAATCTTGTTTCCTTGCGTAGTCTTAGTTGTGTATCTGTATTCTGTATATATTCTCTTTGCAATTCGCTTACACTTTATAAGTGCTCTCTGCCTAAGTCGAAAATAATGAGCGATATGATGTTTATTTTTCCATAATAAATGGGGAAAACGCATTTACGCTCGTACACACACACAAACACATCGGCGAAATGGCAAAATAATACCAGACGACCCGCAGTGTGTGTGAAAATCATAACGGGAATATATACGCGTATTTGAAACCTTTGTTTGTGTATGCGCGTTGCGCGTATCAAATGAACGTCATTAGAAATTTGATCAGAAACATAGCGGACAAATAGTCCTCGTCCGGTTCGGTTTGTGCAAGAAGACAATTTCATACCAAATATCCGAACAACCCGGATGCTGTAACGTGCAATTAATTAAAATCTATATGGGATAGAGGACAAAGGATATGCATGTGCAATTGTGCATCCCAGCCGAAATACCGGGCAGTATGTAGAATTGACAACAACGTCGGACAGATTTCATCCCTATATATACCCTGGTTCTCTGATCCCTGAATAACAAAAACGAGAACTATAATACGCGCATTAATACGTAAAACCTCAAATATGTATATAGTGTAGTGGGGGGTGCGGGGTGTGGGCGGGGGTACTATGTGTCTAGCCGCTTCGCATCGTTCGCATATTCTGCGGTCGACGAACGTGCTTTTAAACTGTATTCCAAATAAGGGATTTGCACTGGATTATGTATACACATTTTATTAGTGGTTGCGTTCTGGATGACTGCATGGGTGCGGGTGGGTGTTTGGGTGTGTGTGTGTGGGGCATAGATATAATGTGTTAGATTGTCTACTCATCCTATATTATATACAAATATGTTGTTCTGTATACGAATTGCACATACAAAGTCCGCACACACGAGCGTGATGTTTGCCGTATTATGCTCGTGCTCGTATTGATTACGCATTCAAAACGTGACTTGATTAATAGATGTCCTGGAATTACATTCAAACACTCACACACACACACATACATATTGCATGCATATATTTGTGTTTGGGAATGTGTTATGTTTACTATATGCTCTTTGTGTTCGTTTGACAAAGGAAAGTTAAAATCATTGAAAGCTCTAGGAAAAACTGAATTATTCGATAATTTTATCCAAACAATAACATGGTCGACCATATATTTTGGCAATAGGTAGGAGGGATTTTAACACACAGCAACTGAAAAATGTGTAATGGTATCTTTCAACTAGTTGTCAAAGTGAATTGCAAAATAATTGTTTAAAATAAATTTCACACTGTTAGAGGATCAGAAAAATAATAATATGTAAGAATTTTATTTAAATGAAATATTATAAGTTAAAATCTGTCAATACAAAAAAACACTGTCTTAAACAGACTAATCCAGCACCTATGCAACTAGAAGGGCCCATTGTATTATAAGCCGTCTCTTAAAGACGGACGAAATCCGGAAATCTACCAAATTCGAACTCTTCTCAAGACGGAGGCGGAAGAGTTCATCACTAGGGCTGGTCGATTTAAAAAAAAAACGATTTGAATTGATTCAGATAAAAAAACAATTTTCTTCGATTTTTGATTTTTTTTATGGTTTAGTTAATAATCTTACATGTACGGTTAGTTAGATTAAAAATATTCTCTAAGGAAGACTGTCTACCAAACTATTTTAAAAGTTTTTTTATAGCTGAAAATAGCTACATAATCAGCCCATAAGCAACATTTTTCATTTGTAAAAATATATCTTAGAAATTATTTAGAATGCCTAAGAACCTTTGAGATTTTCAATAGATGTTTTTCTAATATTTAATTTTTCAGTACGATATAAATAGGAAAGGAAAGCTATAGTCATAGAAAACAACAAAATCGAAAATTGAAAAATCATTTTTCCGCAACAATAACATGGAAAACCAGAATAGATTTTAGATTCGATTTTAATGTAACAAAAAGAGACACATAGGAGAAAAAATCGAAGAATTGTTTATTAAAAAAATCAATAAATCGATTCGATTAAAAATCTTTTTTTTTCGATTTATCGATAAATCAACCAACCCTATTCATCACGGGAAGTCTGCATGGTGGTAATGAAACACTCGCCATATTAGTGCTGGGCATTTGGCGAGAAAATGAACTGAAGATTCGATTTATCCGCACCTGCTACAGGTCGGGCTTTCGAAAAATCCAAACCCAGTGTGCTGTTAAGATACTACACACTAAACCGAAGGCCCGGTTCCTAAAGTTTGGCGCCGATTAGGTAATCATCTCACCGGGCCTCTTTAAGAATAGCTTCGATATTCTGCAGCCAGTCCTGGATGTACATTGTAAAGTTGGCCGTTTTTCATGAGGTCTCTATCACATGAGTTCCTAAGTGAGATCGAGATTCCGACGGCGAATTCCGGTCCTGCGAAAGATAATTAACTACCTGTCTTATCCTGAACATATGCTGTGCTCCATTCCTTCCTGGTAGGAATTATTACTATAAAAATCTTTCAAAGCGGAAAGTTGGCAAGACTTTGTCAGACGGCATACTAAATTTCGACTTTGAAGATATTGTCACGCTCCAGATGAAGGCGTGACCTATACGTGATAAATAGTTATAAATTGCTTTTGCTCCGCCGGTGCCGCTCTGGTTTCTGCTTCAATAAAGAAGTGAAGTGGTGGTAGGTCCAAAAGAACTGTGTCGGAGTTGTTTTCATACTTAGTTCTCATAATTCTTATACAAACAAGCCGTTGAAACTTTTCGAGTTGTTTAACGACCGGTGGCCTCCTAGCTCTCTCCCATCACCATATTATGGTGGAATAGGTAGCCGGGAGTTTAAGACCTACCAAAAGCCTTCCGACATTGCCAGAATACGTTCTATGCCTTGACTAGCAAATTATCCAACTGTCTTTTCAAGAGAGTTTACTATTAAGTCTAACACATAAGTATATTACTTTAGCGACTCTTTGAATGGGGTTAGATCCAAGATTAATTGTCCGAAGATTATCAATACTTGTCTTCCGTGTAAATAGTATGGCTTAGTTCTTTTCGGGGTTAACAGAAATACCGAGTTTGTCAAACCATTGAGAGATAGTGTTTACATAAGATCTGACAGTATACCCTAGCGTGTTTTCCTGAGAGGATAATAGTTATATCATTGGTATAAGCAAGGGGATAGAAGTCTCTCTCATTGAGAATAACAATGAGAACATTGACAACAACAGTCCATAACAAGGGAGGGAGAACTTCGCCTTAAGGTGAGCCACTTTTAGCAAAGAATTTAACAATTTCACCTCCAGTATCATATTTGACGATCCTGTGCTGAAGCATAAAGTCAATCCATCTAGTATTTTAATTCCGAATTTAGATCTGTTGAATCGGGTCAGTAAGAAGCTTAAAGTAGTTCTAGTTTTTATCAGATTCATGGACCCAATTGAGCACAGCGTCAGGTCTAGCACCTCTTGCCTTGTAGCCGTCATAAAAGTAGGCTCGCCGTCATTGTTAACGATTTCTAAATTAGATCCAGCCAAGACTCCAAGTAGAGCTTTTCCTCTGAGATTGGTATTTGAGATACATTACACGAGATGGTGAGCATTGGAATCCCCCTATCACTACAAAAGTTTATTGTGTGATGCTAAAGTCCACCAATCTTTCAATATCAGCGATAGGAGGATGTTCATTTGTCATGCAAACCGAAGAAAATTAAATTTTCTTTCTGTTTCCATGCAAAAAGAAGACCACCTCTATCGTGGTAATTTCCCTATCGCAAACCTGCGTCAGTGTTGGTAGCAAAGATGCATGCTCGGGGTTCAGGGATTCGGGCGAAGTAACCATCTGTCCCACTCGGTTCCCAAAATCCTTAATACCAGCCCTTCAAACCCAAAGTTCTGGGATTAGGAAAATATTTGATTTCCCCACATCTAGCAGACGACTTTATTCAGCAGTAGCCGCTTTGCTGTTTTGCATATAATTCTGTATTATCTTAATGATAGAATCCATTTGATTGGCATTTATCAAGATAGCACGACAAAATCATTAGGACAGGTTTGGTTGTTTTTTCTTCAGCGTTTTACCACCAAAATGAACCCTACCTGCCCAAAAAAATAGCGATGCATTCAAGAAGCAGAGCAGACGACGGTGAAGAAATAAAACGCACGCATACACTCCTTCATACGATGAGGCAAACATAAAAAGCTTCCGTACCAGACAGCGTTCTTTCTCCTGCGTGGAGTTTGGATGCGCCAGCATAACTATACTTAACGTTTGTTGCGCTTAAAAACGCGTTTTCACGCGAAACAGTGACATGTAACGCAGGTAGAAATGATCGGAACACCCACACAAACACAACCAAACACCAGACAAACATGATGAGAGAGCTTGTAAGCATCACCGGCAATATTGCTGTTGCTGATTCTCTTATAAAAGTCGGTACTCACAATAACTTACAGGAGCCATGGTATGGGATTCCTAATAGATGGCTTCAGCGGAAACTAGGCATCATTGATCCCTTGATGAACGACAAAAACAGCCGTATCATCCAAGCATCCATTCAGCGTGCCTTAAATTTTATGCACATTATTTGAGGAACACTGTTCTTGAAGCTCACCTATTTCACCCGAAATTATATTTAACAACAAATTTGAAATTCTTTTTATGAATTCAGTACACACATTAAAATCACAAGATCAAAATATTACTATTCATAAAATGTGTCGATTTTGATTTAAAAAAAAATATATATATTTAGAATTGTATATATGAAAAAAAATGGATTTACTAGCAAAATAGTATCAAAAAGCAAGTAACAAATTAGCAAAAACTATTTTAATTTATATAACTTCCCAATTAATTTTTTTGTGAGATGGAATATTTTTAGGGAGTTATTTCCGCAATTGCTGATCTCCACAAAGTTAATTCAACTATTTTCAATTCTACAGCGAATTATTTCCGTTATTTTCAGTTTCAGCGAATTAATGTCGGAATAGTAAATATCAAACAATTATGTATAGAGCAACAAAAAAGAAGCTCTAGCTTCTTATTTTATGGAAACCGTATCGTTACTCATTTTTAAGGCAGAAATACGTTTCATACCAGTTCAATCAATTTAAGACCTACTATAGATAGTGTTATTTTTAGCTTATTTTAATAATAATGCTTATTTTAGCTTATTTTGCATATTATAGCTTATTTTAGTAAAAAAAAACATTTTTAGTGCATATTTTATTTTTTTATTGAAAAACATGCAGAAATACAGCGGACTCGAAATATTGAAGACAATTACAAAGTTATTGTCCGAAGAATATTTTGATTGTTAAAAAATATACAAACTTGAGGAAAAAGCCATTCTCCAATTAAAAACATCGATGTAGAAAGAAGTTCTCTTTCTATAAAAAAAGTATTTTGTTTAAATATTAGGCATTTTTAAATTTTTTAATTTAAGAAAATGTTTGGAATTTATTTGAAACAAGATTAGGTACAACTTATACCAGTAATATAATTCTATTTCTGTTCGTATTATATTTAAAAAAAGTGATTTATATTCTCTAAACTCCGCACAAGACAAGATCTATAGCTTCATAAAATGGAAGTGGCTATTCGCACACATTTTTTGTTGTTTTAGTAGCGAAAAAATGGCATCCGTCTAATGCACTTCGACTTGTAGTCTAAAATGGGAATACAAAAAAATAGTCCAACCACTTATGATTGGAATTAGAAATATTAAAATTTATAGTTATTAAGAGCTTTTTAAAGATTCATTCTTTCTGCCATCAAACTATATGTCAAATAAAAGATTTTATGGTATTCTTTATCCTTCACGCCTTATATTTTTTTGTCAGTCACTAGAGCGGCAGAAGTTTTAATTGGAGTGGACCGAAGAGGATTCCATATGAATTAATCCTGCCTATTAGCTACATGCAGGGTATACCCACATTCGCAGCAACATAACCCAGGGATGCATTTCAAAGCATTTTGGATAACCGACACTAGATCTCAGTCTGAATATCAATTTACAATATTTTTTGCTATATAATTTTTGACGACTACCAAATAATAAAAGTAGAGTAGAGGACAACAAGAAGGAAGTGTTCAGTTACCCTAGGGTGGCTGCCATTTCCCATCCACCCCAACGTCTTATGGGTCACAAAATAAGGCTGTTACACTTAGCATCTCAACCGATGTTAGGAAACCAATAAATACCAGCCTACCTAATAATAATTAGAAAATCAAAAGAGAAAAGTGTGTGTACAGAAAGGAGAGACAGGATAATAAAGTAGTACCAAAATCCAACTCTTAAAAAACTCCATCCAAAACGAAAGAGTATAATAAGAGCAGTTGGAATGCATTCTGATTTGGATTTGATTATGCTGCAATTGACTCGGTCTTTACAAAAATACCCAGATATTTAAGTAACAATGTGCATTGTTGATGCCGATAAAGGGTTTGAGGAATCAAAATATATCCGAGCTGAGGTTGGTCTGGATATGCTCCCTAATATCACCACATTTATGGAGGATATGGGTTTAATGCAGGAAAATCAAAAGCTAATAATTCAGTTAACTTAATATTTAATTTTTAATATTAATATTTTATATTTATGCATAAAAGGATAAACTAGTCTTGTGACCTTCTTCCACTAAGGTAATAATAGGTAATATACATCGACAAGAAGATGTAAAAGATACCAGAGACCAACTAACATTAAAGAAGATGAAACCTGGAGTCTCGGCTACAAATTGGTACTCAAAAAGTAGAAGAACACCATAATGGTTTTTGTATAGCATGTGCTGCTGTTAACCTCCTGTATAACTTCCAAAAAGAATGTTCCATTCTCAATAAGAGCAAAGCCAGACATCAATCCGATGATGAGCCTATCGATTTATCGCATCAAGGTATTGAAGCATAGTAAACTTTATTACAAAGCGGCCAGATAAATGTGGGAAAACCGTTGTGGTTCCAAACTGTGACCTCTGTTTCGTACATGCATTTTCAGGATTTCTATTGCCCCAATCTAATGACAAAGAAATCTTTAACTCCAATTGCAATGCAAAAACTTCTCTTAATTGTGTTGCTTGATTTCTGCACTTGTCGATTATATTATCTCCGATGTTGTGTCTCTCTTACTAGATCAAATTCCATTCCATTAGAAGGATATCTCATTCCGTCACTTTTTTAAACAAAAAGTATGTTTTTGGTACCATTCTAGATATTTGACCATATTGATATTTGATAAATGATGTTTTTTTGTTGTTGGAGGGCTTTGGGCCAATAACCATTTTTTATACTCCTTTTTTTGATACGAACTTAACGGTACAGTTGGATAAATTAATTTTTATTTTACAATTTCTTTAATACTTATAATTTTAATTTTTAACTTTTGATAATTCTCAAAATTTATTGTCTTATCTATATATTTTTATATTTACAAATAATTATTATAACCAAAAATTTACAAAATTTAACTTTGGAAGCTCACCAAACGGACAATTGTATTGACTTTCAAAACGCTGCAGTTAAAAGTCATTCCATCTTTGCTATCAGATCCCACTTACCTACATCCTACATATACGAGAATAAAACAAATGTAGATTACATTTAACTTTCAGCCTTTTTAATCAAACTAAAAACCCTTAAAAAATGCGTGACAACAATCAACCAGCGCACGTTCCAGTTAATGCGATGAGCATATTGTCAAGGCTCTTACATCCCCTTCCTCGCGCACCCCTGGCACACGTGTATGTAGATAAAAAATATATATAATGGCACAAAAAAACCTGGTAAGTCTCTGAGGCGCAGCGCATATAAAGATGCGAGAGTGCACACATGTCAAGATGAATTGCTTTCCATAGAAACATATGGTCCCCTCCACATTACACATATATCTGTATATAATATAAGTAAGAAACAAGGATGTAGTAAGTGTATGTGTGTGTGTGTGTGTGTGGAAATGTGTTTGCGTACTTATAACGTATATAATATTATAGAACAATGGCACTTAGTGCAGGACAAGCCGCCACGCTACGCCACTGTCTCCCGCTTGACAGGGCACAAGTGGTGACGGCGATAAGTGTAAGTATTTAAGAGCCCCTTCAGCCGCAGCCCCAACAACAACACATAATGTTTTGTGTCGAGTGTGTGTGTGTGTGTACGCTCCCGTCAAGCTAGCATATGCGCGGTAAAACACTTCAGGTGCGATGTTCGGAACGTTGTAGGTGACAGTTATTTTTTGAACTATTCCTCTATTGTTGAATGTTGACAGGTGTGCTGGACAGAATTACTATAGTTTTATATGTCTGTGTCTGTCCAATTTAACATCATTTATCAGAATATCAATTGACATTCACGTAAATGTTAATAGAATAAAAAGCTTTCACAAAACAATCATGACACGACCTCGACGAATATACTTACAAATCAATTTTCTACGCTGAGCCAAACCGAAACGAGGAAAATCGGATTTAAATGGATTTAACAATAGAATTGTATAAATGTTTTTGGATTTGGCTGCTGTCATTGAGCAAACCCCCAATCTTCCTGATGCCGCGCCCACACCACCCACACAATCGCGCAGAATTCCTTTGAATTTCGGAAGCGATTCCCATGCGTGATACGCAGACAAACACGCCGAATCATCGTTTTAGACTTTTCCGCGTGAGCGTGTACTTTTATTTATGATTTTCCTTATATGTGGGTTTGGGTGCAAACAAAGCGAATGCTATATTATATACAAAAGCTTTTCCACGCATTTACAAGTATATATTATATAGATACAGCGTTGTGATGACGCAGGATATATTTAGCTTTGAATTATCCTGTATTGTACAAAACGCAGACTCACACATACACATACAGCACACACACACACACACTAACACAAATTCGAATTACATGTTGAGCAGAGATAACGGCCGGGGCTGCACATATTTATATGTGCAATTGTGTGTTGGCAAATAATGTTTAAAACGCGCGATCCTATCTTCTAATTAAATCGTGTGCGCGCGCGAAATTAAACTCATCAGTCTCATTTTCTCTGTGATTGTGTGTGTATGTCGTTTTATATGGGTCTCTCTCTCTGTACTTTCGTGCGCCTGCGTTGTGTGCAATCAGAACTGTTGATTGTGCCAGACACAATACATCGCGCGATGAAGAAAAAAATAATTAAAAAACATTTTTCACAATATCATGCTCCATTAATCATCGCTCCGTTGAGATTTTCATTCAACAGTGCAGGTCTCACGCACGCGCCGCGATACCAACCCCACCTCCGTCCTCCGACGACCACCAAGACACATGAAAGACGTTTTCCTATGCGATATACACACAAAAGAGCTTTGAGGGATAAACGCGGGTCGCGTCGACACACCACACACACACACACATACACACCACTTTTTTGTTCGCTTGTTTCTTTCGTGGTTTTTTTTTCGGTCTTTGGTGGTGGTACCACCCTCCCGCGGCAGGCATATAGAAAAGTGTTTCGAAGCGAAATGAGTTTTCTTTTCCTCGGAGGCTCGTGCTCGTATTTCTCTTTTTTTATTTGGTGTTACCATTTGTTTCGCATGGTGTCAGATATATTCCCCGCACACGGGAGCATACTGGAAGGGGTGGCTGGGAGGTGGGTTGTTGCGCAGGCATATTTATATCGATCATTATTTGAAGTCGTTGATGAAGATGGAATTGAAAAGAAGGGAGGTTTTTGGTTGGGGCTGAATCGAACATAATTACAACTCGTTTTATCAATAAAGCGGCCGTTCAATCAAACACACAAATATTTTTGAGTTCGAGTAGAATTTTAGAGAATGTTAAAATCATTTATGTGGATATTTTTGTAGAAAAAAAGGATCTTTGAAAGATGTATCGAATGTTGTAGCCTTGATTAATTGATTGATGTAGTATAGGCTTTTAGCCAGCTTTTACCGACATATACTTAAAATATTATAATATAAATATATTCAAATATATTAACCTTAAAAACCACGAAACAATTGTTTTTGGCAACATTCTATAATAGATTTCGTTGAATTTATCAACCATATGAGATTTTAATAACATTGATCAGTGGGCGGATTGATGCCTTTTATCCAATTACTGGTTTTGATAGTTAAGATTTAGAGAAAAATAAGAATACACAGGAAATTCATAAAACAGTTGCAGCATATAGTGCAAAAATACGGAATGCTAAATAACGTACAGACAATACACATGGGGCTGATCCAATACATCAGACATCCACAGAAACCCTCTAAAAATAATTTAAACTTATATTCAAATTACGTAAAGTTAAAATTATCGAAATAATGTTTTTTTTATTATATATATAATTTTATATATAATCACTTTTAAAAATAATAATATTATTTTTTATTTTGAAACTACAAGTTTTCACTAAAAACATCTGTTATTCATTTTTGCATTTTGAAACAATTGCTACATAATTTACGTTCTTTTGCGTCCGATGAAACAAATGCTTTACAAAAGACATTGAAAACCGTTTTTTTTATTTTAAATAGCTAAGGAAATGCTGGCAGATTGCCACCCTTAATAAAATCAAAGTATTTTCAACATATAACATTAGTTGAAAAAAGCTACAATCCTCATCTAGAAACATTTTAATTCCTTAAAAAATACAAAATGAACTGCATATTTTAAAAAATATATAAAATTAACTTTTTGAAATTAAGTCTTGCAAATTGCCACCCATTCTTAAAAAATATAAATTAATAAATATACAGCAAATACTAAAATCGATCAATTAAAATGTTTGCTTGCACTGCTCCCATACAAAAAATTGGGTGGCAACCTGCGAACCAAAAAAGGTACAATGGTGCATTATATTAACATTTTGGAATATGCATGAAAATAATTGTCAATTCAAGATATATTTTTAATTCTGTTAGGAATATGCAAATATAATGAAACAAACAGCACAGCACAAATGTTTACCTTGAATTGTCGATAAAAGTGTTTATTTTATGAGCACACGACAAAAACAAAAAAAAAATATTTTTTGAGAAATAATATTTTACACTTTGTTTAGCAAACATTATTTTACGTCTTTCTGCTCAAGAAATATATTAAAAGTGACAACAACTTTTTAGTTTAGGTTCAAACAATCCTATAGGATATAGGACATTATATAGAATGTCAAAATATAGCAGTGCTTGCAACCTGTACACAGTGGCAACTGGCAACCTGCAAGCCTTTGTCCTAATATAATACAAAAAAGATTGGTAAGTACATATCTCAGACAGTATTTCTTGCATTGGATTTCAAAAATCCGTTCAGAATGCTTTATGGATTTTATTGTTGTGATCAACATAGACATTTTATTTTTATATCATAATACCTGTAAACTTTACGGGTGGTTTCAGTAAACCTAAGTTCTGGATGCCACCTGGATTTTACCTACGTTACCTTCATTACAACACCATAAAAAAATATGTAGATATCATAAAATGAATTATTATTATTTCATATATCATTTCATTAATTTATCCAATAAATTACTAATGCATAACAAAAAATAGGAAATATGTACTAAGGAAAATGTGATTTGTATACACATTACATTACATTATTTTAGTCCTAAAAAATAATTTCAAATCTTTGTGTAAATTTACTAAAATATTTTTAACGTGTAGCTAGATATTTGTAAATTATTAGTATTATTAAATTAATAGTAAATTTGTGTTTGAATGTGAGCAATTTACCCAGTTAAACGTCAAGTTTGCATATCCTCAGATCTTATCTCATTTATATTATCTTATTTTAGATTGTCTTCATATGTGAACTACTATCTAGCTTACTTTTAAAATGGCCGTTATTTAAATAAAAGACGATTATTTAAAAAATAAACTAATCTTTTCATATTTTTTTTTCAAAAAACAACTTTTAGTGAGATTTGTTTTGAGATATTTTTATATTTTTGTTATATTTGTGTATAAATATTAAAGATAAAATCAAAAATTCTTCATAAAAATGAGATTATTAATTTAATTTATTTTTTAACTTAACTGTAACAAAACAAAAAGAAACTTTTTATAATATAATTAACATTAGCTCAATAAAATATATATATATATATATATATATATATATATATAATCGCACCCTTAAGTATTTACATAGAACCAATTATCGGTC
>JAAAKO020029572.1:0-13533 GCA_010015015.2 Bolitophila cinerea
AGATGTCCAGATGAGAGGAGACAGGATAGTAATGATATGCTATCCTTGCTATAGTTACGGAGGTTTCCATTCAGCTAAGCAATAAATACTCAGACTCAGTCAGAAAAACTTTCGGGTGTGCGGGTGTGCCTCTCTCACCGGCTCCCAGTCCGCCAACTGTGACGCGCCTGATAGGTAGCTCAACCCTCAGTAAGGTCTTCATCACGACTAGAGTCGACCAGTTTCTCTAAAAAAAAATACACATTTAGTTTTCCACCTTACTTCACCTACAAAGTCCAATCTGTCATGGGTGACCCTGACAGTAGTTTTTTTATATTTATTTTAGCCTTTACCATGAGCCATTCTTTGCGTGTTTTTACAATTATTAATTAATGTTTCATTATAATTCAAAATATAGTAAAATATCAACTAATCTTTTAATGTTTGTTTTGACCGACAAGTAGCTGCAATATTACGGATGTAAAGAGGTGGTCTGTAGCAAGCAATTGCCAAGTGCTCTATCATCGGAAGTCTTCTTCGTTGGTGTGCTGTAAAAATCCACAAAACATGGTCCACGGTTTCAAAGATGCCGCAGAGCTCGCGGTTAACCGTAATCTAACCTTGATTTTGTTCTGTTCGGAATTGTTACTATATATTTTATTGAAATTTGTAATAAGCAATTTTCAAAACAATATTTTATTTTAAATTTCAAATGCCCGATATAACATATAATAGATGACTTCAAAAAAAGAAAATGAGAATGGGGCTAATGTTTTTTCGCAACTTTTAAGCTTTTAACATATATAAAAATAAAGTCTCATTTCAATCCACCCTAACATATATATAAAATTATAGTTTATATATATATTGTCAATGTGATTCTATATACAAAGTTGCGTTTACTCAAATATTTGGTTTAGATTTGCTGATACTATTCTTCTGTGACAATGTTTTCATTCATCCGTGTCCAAACAATACTTTACTATGTACCAATGACTGATATACTGACCGATATACCGTGCTGGCAATAACGCAATGTTTTTTTATTTGGATCATCTTGGCGTTCTGCCAGGTAGTTTCTTTATATATATATAATATATACCTCTTTTGCCATTAATCTTATCTTATTTTTAAATGTCCGAAATTGGAAATACAAAATATATGGTATCTTAAAAAATGCTTTTGCCATTTTAAAGACACAATCTCGCGATGCAATGGACGTGTAGATTTACTTAGCACAAATGCCTCTAAAACCATTGCTCATGATTTTCTCAACATAACAATTTATCAAAGAACTGTATTATGTGCGCGCAAACACTTGCCAAGCATTCACATCTTAGAGCAAGAAAATGTTAATGTCTTTTTTGAATATGTGTACATTATATGTTATATACACTATATTCACAGGTATCTCTGTGCTGGTTGCGCGCAAATGTTATGCTGTATAATATAGTGCGAAGAAGAAGCCAACGTAAACATTACCAACAACAACAATAACAACAACAAATACACACCATCAACAGCAGGCACATTCAAAAAGTAGGGGACCTCTTGTAAAGCATGCGAGCGTGTACGCTCGCTCGTCGCCACCGTCGAGAAACTCACAAGCAGCGCTGTGGGCTTGAGTCTCAGGTTCTTTGCATCGGCCCGTCAGTACTGAAGCGTATTTCTTGAGTATAGGACGTGCAGTTCATCACACACACACACACACGCGAAACGGTGTTCCGCGCAAGAGAGTGCACTCACCAAACAACAACAACAAAAAACTTTCTTTTACACGATCTGAAATTCTGAAATTTCACTAGACGCGCTTTTCTATTCGTCGACACTATAAGTTTTCTGGGACAATATCTGTGCGGAACTATACTTAGTAAATTACCTTTATATATACATTTTGTGCGTGCGTGCGTGAGATTCTGTTTGTTGGCGCGTGTGCGTGCGGATCTACAGTTCTACAGAGTTCTGTAAACAGACTTGCGGAAATAATCGCCAGTGTGCCGTGCGTACGATTTTACCAATTCAATTCGCCGGGCAGGTTCGAAAGCACAGGTGTGTGTGTGCGCGCGTGCGGGTATTTGGTGTGTTATGTTGTGCGAATCGTCGGACGTAATGTTTAACAGCGAACGCCCGTAGTTTTTGTTGTTGTTTCATTGGATTTTTTTTGCAAAGACTGAAGACAGACGGAACATTTGTGTTCCGTTTCTGGAGTGCGCGTAATGGCCACAGCGAATGCGATGAAAGGTCTACGGGACGTGGCATTTACAATTTTTGGAGTATTTTGGATTATTAGTTTTGCAAATGGTGAGTCTAAGTTTTTTTTTATATACTATATTTTACTTTTTTTGGAATTAGTCTTTTTAAATATTTTGCGGATTTAAAAAGGGGTTTGGTTTTTAATTGTTTATTTATATCAATTATAATTAAAATGAACGTTGAAAACCTCATTCAAATTATTTGTTTCAAATTATGCGCTGTGTTAATATTAAACTCTAAAATATCATTAATTGACTATTTTGTAACGGACATAAGAAAACTATTGCAATGTACGAAGCCTCAGAATGATCTAATTAATGATTTACATCCTTTTGGCAGCTACACTCATCCTTTATTGAATTTTCTGTTAATCGATGCCAAAAATATGTATGTCATTATTTAAAATAATCTTAAATCCTATTTGAAAGTCGTAATTTAAGTCATTTGTCAGAATTTCGTTTTATATGCGATCCCTTGCTTATAAACAGGAACCGAACATTGGTTTATTGACTGAACTATAGGAACCCAAATCAAGTCCTTAATGCATTCTAACTGAATGAAATTTCTTTTAAAAATGTAATAAGGACCAAATGTTTTTTTTTGGATATGATTACGATTTATAAAAGAAGTGAGATATAATAGAAATCGCAAAAATTTGAGCTCATAATATATTAAATATAATATAATAATTTTATAAATTTTGACAAATTATTGAAGAATTATAATTCAAATAAAGAAGAAGAAACCGGTAATTTGATTTTATTTGCTTTATAAATAATAAAAATAAGGGACTCAAATATAAAATAATATTGTTGTGGTTTAAAAAGATCTAATCCTCATAAAGATATTTGAACTTTATTTACATTACAATCAATACCAATAATTGTGGCCAAAATGAAAGATCAGCTGAAAGGTAATTTCCAACAAATCCCATAGTTATTTTCAGTATTTTTAAATGTTAACTAAAATAAAATACTTTAAAATACCAAAACATGTGTGACAGATAATATATTAAACTTAAAAACTATATTCTTTAGAATTTTTTTAGATTTCAAATGATGGTTTTTTGCGTTCATAAAAACGTAGTTAGTGTATTTTTCTTCTAAGCGCACTATATCTACCTACAAATTCTTGTATTAAATAGAATTGCATCTTCAAATTGAAAATATGACATACGTGTAGATAAGCAGATTTAGCACAATATATTATTAATAAAAAAACTAATCAAATACAATAAAAAATTAAATCCCGACGATAATCTTTTCCCGGGAATTCCAAAATTCATTACCCGGATCCAAGACTTTTTTATAGATACAATTAATAGAAACAAATAAATTAATTTATAACAAATTTGGTTCGTATCGAAGAGTCTCTAAATTTATAAATCTATACTTAAAAATGGTCTGATCAATAATTTCACATTAATCCGATTCAGAAATATCACTTATGAAAAGTATGGTTTCACCTAAAAATCCATGTCATAGTAACATTATAAAATTTTGTATTCCGTATAATTTACTAGCACGGAAAATTTAACCTTATTGTTTGTTTCAACTATGCATATTTATCCTTAAAAAACAATAAATTAATTTTATTTTACATTGTATTGAATTGCAGAATGTATTTCGTGATTTCATCTGTATTGATGAGAAATCATCCGTTGCTCTGCTACGTTTGAGAATGACAATACAAAATTGAATAAAATCATTCCAGTTTATTATTATATTATATTAATTCTTATTATAATTGGTATTAATTTATTTAATTTTGTTTTGTCAAAAGTAGCAGAGCACAGCTGATGATGTTCTATCAATATATACAAAATTTTATCTGCAAATCAATTAAATGTTATTATAGTTAATTATTTGTGTTTTTTATAGATGAATATACAAAGAAAAACCAAACAAAAGGATGGTAATTTTGGATGCTTGTAAATTATACACTCGATTCTACTATATGTTGAAACTTTTACATATAATATATATATTTTGAACTTTTCTTTCGATACTCTTCGAAGGACGAAAATAAATCAGAAATCAGTTATCAAACCATTCAAAATGACAAAACAGCCTATTAATATTTATTTGTAGAATTTCTTCCAAATTAAATGCCAATTTGCAAATTGTCTGACATTTCATTTCTGGCACAAATGGGAAGACAAAAAAGGTTTGTCCGTTTAGATAGTTAGTTAAAGTTTTCAGATTTTTCCATTCTTTTAATATTGGTGGAAGTTATAACCGTATCGAAGAAGTATTCTTGTTATCATTAGGATTTAAAAATATATATATATATATATATATTGGACTGGTTTGTTCTATAATTTATGTTTTTCTTGAGTTCATGAAGAATGACAAAGACCAATGCTAGCTTAAATCGATAGATTCTCTAAATTTATTGTAAAATAGCATATCTTATTCTCTGTTAGAATTATCCACTTCAGCAATAAACTCTACTGCCATCTCTACACTTCATCGATCGAAATTTATTGCTTGACAGTTTTATTGATTATCTCAGAAACTGTTTTGTTCTCCGTTACCACAAACTAAAATAGAAAAAAATCTCATTTTTTTAAAAGTATTTTTCTTTTGCTTTATAAAAAATAGTCTCAGTGGATTTTTATAAAAAAAACTTGTTTTCTTCTATATCTACAATAATGTTTATTTGCTATATAATAAAGCTAGCTTCGATTTAAAATTACTTGCGTTTTTCGAAAAAAAATGACTATTTAAACAAGATAAAACTGTTTATATTAAATATTGTCTATTTCGACAAAAAACGGGTGTTTACGACGATTATCTTTAGGATGAAAAAACACTGTTTATTTCGTGAAATGTAAAATTTCGTCAAATTTCTTTAATTGACAGTAGTGGTGGTCCACAAAACAAATGTATTTCAAAACACAAAAGATCATTGTGTTTTGATCAGGTTATTGTATTTACCACAAATATGTGTTTCCATTTTTTTAATAATTTAAATAAGCGCTAATCGTTTGATTTAATTTTGAGATATCTATTAATAGTAGGAAAAATGTTGTAATCGGGTTAAAAATGAGTAAGTTGTGATTAATAAAAGTTACTCAATATTTTTTAATTAAATAAATGAAGTTTAATATATTAAAATAATTGTATCTTTTGTATGTCCGATTTAAATAAGCAATGACTATAGTTACAGGTAATTTTGTTGTCTCCTCATAAAATTTAACAAAACTAGTGTAGATCGATTTCCAAATATACTTTTAAATAAAAATAAAAGTACTTCATTGAATCTTTCCTAAAATTTAAAAAGCATTAAATATAAAAACGAAACATACATTTTGTTACTGATTTTATTACAGCATAAACAAAAACATATTTGTTACCTAATATTCTATAACTAGAAATAACAATAAAATAAGTTTTAGTTAAAAATTATATTAAAAAAACACAAAACTCTATAGCGCTTATTGAAATCATTTTAAAAAAATATATATAATTACACCAAATAGGCTTAAAATATTTTTTACAATATAAACTAAATGATCTTAAGAGATACAAGAAACTAGTATTTGTCTGTGTATTTTTTGACTACCCTTATGGACAGTGCTCATTTTAACCAAAAAAAACACTTGAGTACTGGATAATGAAAAGTAATTTAGATTAGATGAATAGTTTCTAGTAAAGTCAATCCAATTTTTCAGATAATTGAGAGACTTTTTATTTAAATATACCTATTTATTTTAATTATTTTAAAGGCTTGACAATCATGTAGTATTGTATCTAATTTTTAATTAAAAAAATACTACATATTTTATCTGCAAAAAGATAAATTACATCAAAAATGTTTCATAAAGAAAATTATTTAATCTTAACAGTTATGATGAAACGTTTTTTGATGAAGTTTTTGCAGAATAAATAGATAGTATTTGTGGTGTCCATTTAAATAATACTGGAGCTTTCTACGAAATACTTACTGAAGCTGTCTGTAGTGACTGAAAATGTTTTTTTGCTGGCTATTTGGCAATATTAGTTTTTTTTCTACGAAGAAATTAAAGCGATTTCGACTGAAAGTACCTATTTTTTTTATTAAAAAAACACTGTACAAATGGACTTCAAGCAGCTCATGTAAAATAACCAAATCGGCAAACATGCACCTTCCACTTGACCCATTATTTATTTTTTTCCAAAAATTATGATTACTAATAACTATAATCAAACGGACAGAGAATAATATGCGTATCCTCTGATCCCCTGTCATTCTGCCTATACCTGTATCAAACTTTAAAGTACAGTAAAGAACACCGCGCTCCGCTTGCACATGGTCAAGTGTACGCGTTCGTATAAAATAATTATTGCATAGCATCAGCTCGGCGGCGCGGCATCTTGTGCGCACGACTTTGCTTAGTTGAGACTTTCTTGCGTCACCACTGACACAAGATCATGTGTGTGTAGCGGTATTCGTAGAGCGCGGCGCTCCTGATCCAATCTTGCGTCAAGTTAATTGAAGATTATGGCGAAACAACTAGAACAAGATCGATTGTCTCGTTGTCGTCGTCGTCGTCGTCTTCGGCGAGAGCAAGCCGCCGCGCCGCACGCGCTTTTTGCAAAACTGTACAACAGATCTCTGCTATGTATGAAATAGAGTTAGATGATGCGCATATTTCGAAAAACTTGTTGTGCGGACATAAGAAAGACGTTAATGTTGTTGGGTTTTTGATGTGTGTATATGTTTATATGTGTGCGTTAATAGTCTCGCAATTATGAGGAAGTAAAATGGAAAAAGATGGTCTTAGCACTGCGCCATCTGTGCGACTTTCGTATATGTTGTAACTTGGTAACTGTACAAGTGGAGGCAGGTTTTTTTTAAATTTAGCTAGAAATTTATATCAATATAATTTCATTTTTGTGTTTGTTCAAGATAATAGAATCTGGAATGGAAAATCCCATTTCCTGGGATCGCTTTAATCTCTTTCAATATATAAAATATGTTGACTTAGCTAGAGTTTTTAAATTGGTCATAAGAATTACGAAATATTTTACACAAAACATACAAATTGAAATCTTCTGGCTTCATTCTCCGCGTGGCAATGCGGTAAACTGATCCTTGGCCCTGATTGAGTGCAAAGGTATACATATACAAAAGTACACACTATCACACAAGCGATATTATACGAATGAACAATTCCTAACAATTTCCAACGATTTTATGAGAAAACACATTCGTGAGAATGTAATTTCTGTATAAATTATGTACAAAAATATATTTATAATATTATAAACATTCATATGGTAACAATCGTATAAATACTGTGCACTTGTATTCATATTTGCAATTTGCATGTATCTGTACATCTTATTTCTGCAATGGGCGCATTTGTATATACTGAATAGGTTCATGATGATTGCCAATTAAATACTAAATTCATTAGTTATTATTAAGAATGAGTTTTAAGCAATTACAAGAGGTAATTGCTTCAAAATGTTCAGGGTTTATTGAGAGCCAAATCGAAGGTTACTTTTGTTTGATTTATAGAAATCCTAAGGGTATCAATAAACAAGCCAAAAGAAAGCTAAAAACATTATACAAATAAGCAATAAACAGAACCTTACGTCTGCTTAGAACACAAGATTCTTATGAAAGTCTAAAAAACGCTGACGTCAAAATCTGTTTTTTTTTAATATTTACTATTTATTGAGGTTTTTCAATGACCATGAAATTTTTTCAAGTCCAATTGGAGGAGATACAATACATATGATGCACTAATAATAAAAGACACCAAATGCGACGAATTTTGTGCAAGTGAAACCAACTGATGGACAAACATTGCAGTGATTATAATTATTAAAAACAAAAGACATGATAAGCGACGAATTATTTTAATATTGGTTTTAAATAGTTAAATGGCAATTTTAAAGATATCACTTAGGTCCCATAGATTCGTTTATGAGCGCTATTATACCTGCATTTAATAAATGTGTTTTTATCCACGAATAGGTATTATAAATTGAGAATTAAGGACAAAATAGAAGGTGGAAAGTATCTAGCAAATTTAAAGTATTATTACACTTTTTGTGCTTTTATTTTCTAATAAATTATTTTAATGCATAAAACTGAAATAAATAATTCAATCTTGAAACAAAAATTATTTCTTTGCTTTACTTTCATTTTCGACTCATTTTAAATTAAAATATTTATTTATTTAATAATAACTAGGTGTGGATAGAAGCATTTGTTTTTTTATATAATTAAAAAAATAAAAAAAATCTGGCCATTATCAGGTCCTATACAGAAGTAGTAATTATCTTAATATTGTCGAAAATAATTACTGCTTTTGTAAAGTGTATGTTCTTAATTTAAAATTAGTTGTTTTAGATATATCTGTATAAGTTGATTGTGAAATAATTCTTTCATCTATATTTTACTAAAATAGCATATATATTACATTTATATATTTTTTTATATATAAATGTATAAAATGGGCTGAGTGTTAATTGCCTATATTCACACACAACACTTTATTAATTTTAGCGATTTTAGGATTTTGTTACCATGGTTATATTATATTTGTATGTAATTTCTTTTAAAAGCGCTAAAAACGTGAAACTGGGGAATTAGGATGTTGGTTTTAATAGAGCATAATGATTACGTTTTTTAGTTTATCAATTTTAAAAATATCATTAACAGACTTTGTTTTGTTGATATTATATTTATTTATTTTCAGTGTTTGTTTTATTTTAATTTTATTTTATTAATGAACACTTCAAATAATTTAATATGGTGAATTGGCGAGCATAAAACAGGGTTCTGTGCCTCAGACTCATAAAAGTCCATTATATTTGGTCTGAACTGACGCAAATTCTGTCAATGCACTGAAACGCTCACGACTTATTTGTGAATTTGAATCGGGTGTTCCTTTGTTTTGTCGGTTTGCAGTACAAAAATCATGGCCTAAACGATGCCAAAGTGTATTTATGGTCTTAATATTGCCTGGTAGTCCGATTGAGTACAGCTTTTTAATGTACAAAGTCACGATAATACAATTGAAATCAAATTGTTCTGTCAAAGGATGAAATGATAATCATTTCATAGTTTTAAGTTCTCATCTAAGAGAATAAGAAAAGAAAAATATAATAATAAATATAAATTCGACAATCTGCCTAAAATAAATTTTCCTTTCGCATGCGAAATTTATTGAATGCCATAAAATTCATTTATTTGGCTGCTAGTTTTGGGTATGTGAAGTTTTAATTCATTTCTTTATAAATAACTAGAAATTTTCATATAAATTGATAAAACTTTAAAAATATTTAAAACACATATTCAAAAAATACAATTTAATAAGAGTTATAAATCTTGATACAAAGCTTAGAGTGCAAAGTTTGAAATTCTTTGAATTTATATGCATTTATATGCGTGCGCGGTGGCCGCATAACTTTCAATCTAATAAACACACACATATAGAAAAGTCTATATACTCGATTTGAAATATATGTGTACATATATTTCCAATGGCTAAATACCGCTATTTTTTATTAGATTTGCATACATTTACATTGAACATATACTGTATATATATATAGAAGATGTGTTTGCTCATGCCCATTTATACATCTGCCAATCTGTGTATATGTGTATATAGTTTGTATATATGATATTTAATTGCACAGCAAGCTCGGCTAGGTCTTCTGATCGCGTGGCCAAACCATAACTGTTTACCGTTTTGCATATGTGTTAAGATCAAATTTCATGTTTGTGTGCAAACATAAGTATATATGATACATACATTTATTCATATACTTATACACAGACGCACACACATACACATACAAGAGTCACACACACACACACACTCAGTCGCAGATACGAACCGATTTCCTAATCCATATACAAATTGTGTGTTTGTTCTGTCCGATCCGCTAGAATCTATCGCTTTGGTAATAATATATTCAATACTATATTTTGTGACTATATTTATGTCGTGTGCACACGCGATCAAAAACACACACGCACACACGATAACCTAATTAATAACTGTGTGTGTGTGTGTCTGTGTGTGTGTGTGTGGATGTGCCTGTGAGTGCACGCCTGTTGGTCGTGAATTGGCGCAGGTGCGCTAATACATAATTATGGTAAGAAAACGTACATTCTTCGTCTTTAGTTCCGTTTGTAGAACAGATTGGACATTTTGAGAATGTGGTGGATTTTTATAAACTTAGGAATATTTTATTCTGTAAAATTATCGATATTTAAATATGTATTATAATATCGTATTATTACTACTAAATTAATAATTATTCCTACTGTATATTAAGCTAGTAAATTAATAACCGTCATATTTAACGGTGTAGTAATCTTTTACATTAAAAATGTCTCAATATAATTCGCTTGGTTTTATTTAATTTCAAAACACCTAAAAAAATAACAAAATAAAAAATATATGAAAAGTGCCGTATTTGTAATCCGTTAAGCTCACAATATTCATTCACATTCTGTGAGCCCCTCTCAAGGGATTATTCTTTAAAATAACTACACCACAAATATGTATAATGAGATTAAAATTGTCAATTTGACCCTATCTGGAATTTATTAGCTCTGCCATCACCAAACATGACAAAAAGTAGCAACGAAAAAGGATTATATTGAAATAGTAACGAAAGACCTGAAAGCGACGAACCCTGATTCTGAGCTAAAAACATGTGAAAATAAGATTAAATGCTTCAAAAACTATTCCTATTATGCATTTAAAAGTATTATTTAAAGTAAAAAAAACAACAAATAGCAACCAAAGCAGGAATATAAGGCAATTCAAACGAAAGACTTTAAACGACGAACCAACAGCGTATTGTTCATATAATGTATTTTTTATCTTTATCTTTAGTAAAAAACATGTAAACTATAGAAAAGACTTTAATATAGCTAGTTATCATAACGGAAGACATTAAAGCGACGAACCTAATCACCTGTGCTTGTGCGTGCGTACCACTGATTCTAACACTCCCACTCCTGCTGATTCGCAGCTAAATTAAGTTACAAGAACTCGTTTCGTTGTTGAATGTTGTGAATGGCCAGACATTGTATTTCTGTACATATAATCAAGAAGAAAACGCACACACACACACACATCTCATTAAATACGCATAAAGACGGACAGAGCCGCCAGAGATTTGATAGCATTTAAGACTGATTTACGCATTCAATTTTTAATACGATTATAATGACACACATACATTGTAATATTACACATTTACTTTTGGAGAATATATTCAGTTTATGGTTGGATTAGGAAAATAGGTATTATAAAATATTTGGCAGGTATGCGCTGTCAAGATCAACCGCTATATGAAATTTAGTTTTGCGAGAACGCACGATTTATGTGTATTGGAGAATGTATAGAGGTGTGGCCGGAAGGACTGCAAATTAAAAGTGATTATAATAATGCGCAAAGAAAATAATATATGTGATTGTTTAAAATGAAATAATCGTTTTGCTTTAATTCGTTTATTTTTTGCTGTTTTTAAGTACATACATATTTATTTTTGATAAACGAGCGCTAAGCTTTTATGGCTAACTGATTGATTTGAAAATTCATTGTTTGAGATAATTATTTAAAAAATGACCGAATTATAAAAATCTTTATTCGTTGCCTTAAATCTTTCGCTAGAATGTTCACAATGCTGGGGAAATTAAGAAAATAAAAAAAATACCCGATCATTTAGAAAAACTTATTATAGATTCAATGTTTATTTCACGTTTTTTTAAATATTGAATACTCTTTTCTAAATGTAATAACTATATTTGTAACTTTATTTATTATAATATTTCTAAGCGCAAAAAGCGGCAGCTAATAACTGCCTGTTTCAATTTAATACATAATTTAGGTTTTATAATTTAGTGCTACCTGGTAACATTTATTCCCAGCCCACATTGCGCCAGTCTTGTAAATCTAAAATAGCTATTTATTCTTCATCATTTTGATTATATTATGGTAATCAGTTTAACAATTTAAATAATACCTTTGTCGATATCTCTCTCAAGAATAACGAATTTAATTTTATGGCAGCCATCAGAAATAGTTGTTCAGGTGAATTCTAAAGATATATAAAAATAATAATCATTTCTTAACCAAATATCATCGGAATTATCAAATTCCATAATTTATATATAATACGGCCTCTCAAAGACGTATCAAAATATTTGATTGTAATATCTTATACATTTTTCCAGAGGTATACATTGTCTATTTATAGAATAAAAAATCCGGCCCATTACACATTATACAATATTATTTCAAAGAAACCTAATACAAAAAAATCTAATTATAAATTTACATACCTCAGAATGGACTCACATGTAGATTCATTCAAAAACACTATCTCATACGGATGCAATCATAACCGCTCCTAAACGTTGGCTTCACCTGACTTGTGATGATTGCCCAACTGTTCTATACAGGTAGAGAGATATAAATAAAATGAACAGGTACTGTACACAAATCAAATCAAGCTCATATAACGAACACACACAAACACACACTCATATGTGGTTTAACGTTCTACCAACTGAGCAAAAGAATATATATCTTTTATTTTCTATACTAGAGGTATCTCGTTGTATGTAGTATATATATACAATTATACAATATTCATAGTCATACTTATACATAATATAGAAACTTCTATAATGAGAGATGAAAAAGCAATAACTTTTCATATCGTGCACACACCGCCGACCGCTGCGCTGTCTTGAAGCGGCACGCGGCGCTTCCTCAAGTGTGCAAGCACACGCACCAGACAGTTATGTCCTAACGTTTCATTTCAATCTATCGTATTTTATGTATTCTTTTGTAATTTTCTAAGATTGTGTGTGTGTTTGTAATTTACAAATCTTCGTATACAGTTTAGAATAGTATATACAAACATTTACAGCAAATGTGTTTAAAGAGCATTTTATTGTTAGCCATTTTAATTATTGCTTTTACTAGTTGCTGAACTTGTTATTTTCCTTTGTTTTAGACTAAATTGAGTGATACTAGAAAAATCTGTCGGCTGTAAATTATAAAAAAAAATGACTATATTAATTTATATATGTGATCAAAAACGATATTTTAATCAAAAAATTAGGATATTATTTATTTCTATCTCGGAAACGATAATAAACGATAATAAATAATATTTATTTTTATGTCGTCAACGGCTTTAGCCAACTGTTATTTAATCATTTATTTATACAATAATAAGTAATTGATATACGATGTGATAAAAGGTCAAAAATGAAGAACACACCCGCATTTCTACGTCTATCTGAAAGTGACTCTAGCGACAAACG
>JAAAKO020029583.1:0-13532 GCA_010015015.2 Bolitophila cinerea
CATCGTAAAAACAAAGACATTGACATTTCGCGTGTGCCTGTGCCAGTTCAAGGTGCATCTGATTTAACATCTGACTCCGTTACTGACAATGAAGTTGTTTTACATTCGAACCAAGAAGGAAATTCTACGATAAGTTCTTTACAACCTCGAACAAATTCTAACGCAATGTTTCGGAAAGGGTGGCAGAAACGAGCGGATATGTTGGTGAGTAAATTAATTGTGAACAACGCTCTTCCGTTGCGACTGGTAGAATTTCCAGAATTCAAAGAATTGGTGCAAGAACTAAGTAAAATGCCACACGCTGTAAACTGTGTTTCAATAAAATCGTTATCAAAATGTATAGATGAACAGTTCGACGCAATGCGCGAAAACATTTTGCAGCAATTGAAATGTACAAAGTTTGTGTGTACGACAGCGGACATGTGGAGCAGCCATCATCGCTCGTATCTTGGCGTAACTGTACATTGGTTGAACGACAAATTTCAACGTGTGTCATTTGCAATTGCATGTGTGCGTTTTAAGGGATCACATGATGCCCCAGCCATTGCCAAACACTTGCATGATGCACATGAACGTTTTGGATTGTCTACGCGTAATATTATTTACACGGTTACGGACAATGCCGCAAACATTGTGAAATCTTTTAAACAATTTGGAATTGGTTTCGAAGTGGATATTTATATGCCTGAGAATGATAACACGGATTCTGTCGAATACAATTCCGATGAGAATGACGATGAGGTCAACATAACGAGCGTTCATGAAATTGCTTCTTCGATTATTGAAGATACCGATTCAGATATAAACTTACCTAAACATGTCCGTTGTGCTGCTCACACACTGAATCTCGTCGTATCGGCAGATATACAAAAGTCAATATCTCGCAAAACGTTAAAAGTTCCTTCGATGTATCGCACGGCATTAGCACGATGTTCCCAACATTGGAATTTATTAAATAGATCCGCTAACAAAGCAAGCGAATCTTGTATAAAAAAGTTCGGTAAACTTATCCGTACACCGTGCATAACACGCTGGAATTCGCTGTTCGATGCACTAGAGGACATTTCAAAGCTAGATCCTATTGTACTTCGAGAATTTTCATCGGAGAACAAATTGCAAACTTTCACGGATGAACATCTCAAATTTATTAAAGAGTATGTTGAATGTCTTCGTCCCATTGCACTTGCATTGGATAAACTGCAAGGTGACAAGAATGTATGGATGGCTGACCTTATTCCAACCGTGATGAATGCATATCACATGTTACAAAAACAACGGCATAGAACTGATATAGTTTACTGTAGTGATATACTAGATGTCATCATGAATTCACTAAAACATCGATTCCATCACGTGTTCGAATGGCATCAGGTCAAAGAGGATTCATTGGCTTTCGTATTGGCAACAATTTGTACACCGAAGTTCAAGCTCCGATGGATAACTGCGGCAGATAAAAAGAAGATCGCCACAGAATGGCTTTTGGAAGAAGCGGTCCAATTTGAATCCGAGATAGATTGTGTGAATGCAATATGTAACAACGAACCCACATCATCTGATATTAACGAATACGAGTTCATGGATGCCTCCGAATCATTCACAGATTCCGAGTCATTGGCCAATTTGCAAGTCGTGCAATACCTGAACGACAGAAATATGAATGAGGCCATGATTAACAAATACACTCTGATTGCCAAAATATTTTTTAAGTACAATGCAGGTAATACCAAAATCTAAAACATAAAACCTTAAACAATGTATGATAATTAATTTATGTTTGATCTTTGAAATTCATACAGGTGTTCCTTCGTCTGCACCCGTTGAGCGTCTATTCAGCTACGCTGGGCTGGTTTTAACTTCAAAGCGCACAAATCTTAAAGACGAAAAGTTCGAAAAGCTTACACTGTTAAAAGCAAATTCTGCAAAATGAAATAAATATAAATTTGTTATCTAATACTTGTTGAAACTTGAAAGCAATCTCAACAAAATGAAATAAATAAATAATGCGTTTTACCATATTCTGCCCATTTATTTTTATATTTTATTAAATTGAAATTATATGGAACATAGTTTAAAAATATAAAATAATAATTAAACAATAATGATAAATTATTATTAGTAGTATTTTATTGTATGATCAATTGAATGATAAATACAATCATTTTTATTTGATTAGTTTTTAGTTTAAATTAATTAATAGAGTATTTAAAAAAAATGAATAAAAATATGGATTTTTAATATTAGTCTATTTTAAAGTGTATGCAATTGTTAATTTTCAGAGCATCAAGAAAATGACTAAATATTTTTCATATCTTTACACAAAGAGCCAAGAAAAGTACTTTAAATACAAAAAAAAAACAAATTATTTACTATTAATAATTTTAAAATAAATATTTGAAATAATAATTATATAATAAAACAAAAAAAATAAAATTCTTTGTATGGGAATTTGTATAAAAAATGCATTATTTTGTGGTACTACTATAATTATTTTTTATTATAAATACTTTTCATTTAGTATTTTATAAAAATTACAAACAATTTACAAATCATATATTTAAAATATGTTATAATATATTTTTTTTGGCTCGTGTTTAGAGCATCAATTTAATTATTCAATATTTTCCAAACTGGTTTCACTTGCATTTTGGTTATGGACCCTAATATGTAATATCAGATACTGCCCGAAATTGAAATGTATGTAAAACCTACGCGTTTCGGGATTTTTTACTACGGTTCACATAAGCGAGCTTTCCATATTGAATCGTGTACAAAACAGCTCGCTCGCCTATTGATCCAGGGGCAAGTCCAGATCGGTTTTCGGACCAAAAAATAAAAATAATAAATAATAATAAATATTTAGTACCAAACCTCTTTTTTTACTAAAAATATAATTATTATTTTTTAGTATCAAATAATAATTATATATAATATTTAGTACGAAAACAATCTGACAAAAAATATTAATTAAATAATATTTTTTTTTTTTGTATAATTGTCCACACTCTGAAACAAAATGTAATCACCATATGGACCCAAGCATTAGGGAAGTTATTAATGAACAACGAAAATAGTAGTGGACCGAGTATTGAACCTTGCGGAACTCCACAATAAAGATTATCATATTAAAGCGATCATCGTCAATACAGCCATTTGTTATCGGCCGCACAGATAGGAACGAATTAACTCAACTGCAGAGGAATTATTCTAGAATCGATCTGATTTATTTAAGTATACCTAAATCTACAATTTAGGTGTGACATAAAACGTAATTTGAATATTTAAAGATGTCATACTAAATAAATTTTGGTACGATATTTTCATATATTTTTTGAAATCATTCAGTTCCGTAATATAGGTATGAACGATTTGAGAATAGCCCTTTAGACTGACAGAATCTAATGTGTAGTCAAGAAATAACAAAATACACTAACATGCTTTTTATTAAACTCGTTTCGTACTTCATCTATTATTTTTAAGACATCACACGTGAAACTATGATGCGGTCTAAATCCGGAACAATTTTCAGACAACAAACCGCTCTCGGAAATGTCTGTGTAAATTTGTATTTTCATTAGTTTTCCCATATACCTTTAGATAGGACCGGCAAAATATGTATATCGGTCTTAAATCATTTAGCGTTTTAGGTAAAGGTATCTTGGCCAAAGGAATAACCGAGGCACAGATGTCGTAATATAATTGGGATATTTTTTTTAGAACCTCAGAGATAATCTATCAATACCAACAGCATTAGATTTGATATCAAGAAATTAGGTTTTCGTCAGGGAATACATTTTGAAAATAAAAGTCATTGAATAACCTATAACTGACAAAGAAATAATAGACAAAGCAGAACCTAGAACAAATATTTACTTTAAAACAGCCTAATTAACAATTTTAATAAGTATACTTTTTATTAAATACACATTGAATCTGAATTATAAAAATATATGAATAATAATTAATATTTTCTATCTTTTTTACATAAAAAAATAAAATTAGGATTAAACAATTATATTTATTTAAAATAAAATCACAAAAAATAAAATAAAAATTAGTATAAATGACTAACTAATGCCATTCTTCATCCTAGGTTGTACAAAGTTTTTTTTCTAGAAATAATAATAATAATAATATGATCAATATTGTAACTATAGACATGGCGATCGATAGCGACTCTGGTTTTATCCCGAGGTTCCACAGCACGTCTCACACTAATTGTATCCACAAGGTAACGGCAGTGGACACTCAGTCCAAGCAATGGTTTGTGGAAGCCGTTTCGAAGTTTGAGTTTCCAAATGCGAAACTGTCTGTAATTGGAATGGATGAAGTTCCGTTGTTCAGAATAGTCATAGATAAACAGAAAAGATGAACCCCGGTGTCTTGGCGACAAAGTGGATCCTGCGATGAGCAATCTGAGCCAAAGCTTAGCGGTGGGCACTTCGGATGTGGTACTACAATTACCTTGATTTTTAATGGTAATATCCAGGGTCTTTACAGTAGAGGTACAATTTTTTTAAAATACTCGGTTAGAAACGTTATAAGTTACATTATCGTGTCTGACAGACTGCAACTAAATGATTACAGACTAACAAGATTCAGATTTGACCGCTGTACACATACAATAGGGAAAGTAGACGGATTAAAAAATAGGCAATGGTAATGCTGGCCTTATTTCCTGTGTCCACCATCCATATTGATTCTACAGATACTAGCCGTAGTCGGGGAAGGTTACTGGAAGCATGGTGGCCAACGCACACCACACACTATGGGGAAAAAACATCAATAGGTAGGAGGAGCACAATGAAATGGGTCCGCATTGAGACCTGCGTGCGTATGTCAATACAACAACTAACAATCTAATCTAAACAAGAAATGTCCGAAAAAATATATTTCCAAAATAATTTCTACACGATTTCTTAATAAAATGTATTATTGTTATTTTTACTAAATATAATAAAATATAATAACAATAATAATATATTTATTTATTTAAACACAAATAGTCTTAAATACAATACTATTAAACAATATATTAATATATTATTGCTTAACTATGTATAAAAAGACACGATTTGTAAAATAATAAGTAAAATAAAATGTATAATACATATATTATAAAGAGATCATAAAAATTAAGTAAGCTATTATCATCACAGTCATATATAAGATCATCTCACATTTTAAATAAATTTTAAGTAAAAATGGAAATAAAATCAACAAGTCGCAATAAAGATAGATGGTACATATCACAAGTCATTCAGTCCTGAAACATTTAATTTAGGGAAACAAAAAAAAAACAAAATCTTTCAAGAGAGGTCAAACGTTTTTTAGATGCAAGGAGCAAGTTCCAACCAGATAGATAAACAACCATCAATGTCAACGCATTGTTTTTTTTAACAAGATAGCTATTTATGAGGTTAACTGCAGAGGAGGTAAATCCAAACAAAAAGGATAATTTCTCACACAGTAATTTGTTACACAGTTTTTATTATCAATGCATTGGGCAATATCATGACATCATGAGTAACTTTAAGGAGCGTTGAAGTAGTGGTGTGGTTTCATCTAAAACCTGATTCAAGAGATTCGTTGCTTATACGTTGCTAGGTGAATATTGATATTGTAACTCGAAAAAGTCTATAGTGTGAAAACTGAATTTTGGCAACTAGTCATTTTAAAAAGAAGGTTTAGCATTTTTGGAAGAGTTTATTAGAGGAGACTTTAAATTTTGCCAAAGAACGGATTTTAGCATCACGAATTACTTTTACAGCAATCTTAAGAGTTTAAACGAGTTATAGTGGTTTCCATTACGCTCCCTTACCCATATTTGCTTGGAAATATTTCTCTAAGTTAAAGCTTGTTATCAACAACCATGGTTGAACATTGTTAGAGTGGGCCTTGACTGGTACAACGGTTTCCAGGTGTTCAACCTTACTGTCTACTGAAGACATACAAAACTGTTCGCTCCAGGGTAAGGAATGTGCTTCATGTCTGAGACTTTAACATTATTTCGATAGAGTTTTCTGCAAAATTTGATAATCTCACAACCAACATGCGATGAGCAGATGTACCGACAAACAATAATATCATCTCTAGACCAACTGGTATCTATAACTTAGTATATGTTGCCACATTATGTGGATTCCTAGTAAAAGAAAGGTCGATAATGAAATATTTGGGTAAAAATAGGTTGTAAGTTGAGTTTAAGTGAGTGATGTGAAAAAGCTTGTAAAACACCGAATCTAACACTGCAATAACACACGAATTTTGTAACTTTTGAGCGGCTAGATTGGAATTTTACCCATAGTGCACCGAAACTGAGACTTGATCAGACGGCGTGTTTTGCAATCCACTGTCGTGTGGAGATACCTTCACATCCTTGACGATACACTGTTCGATCAATGTTTTGTTCTGAATCTCAATCTCTATTCGTGCGGCTTCACCACATGCTACTGCAAAGACATCTTTGCTGCTTCCTTATAACTGTGCCGCATTTTTTTCTGTTCTATCACCTATCGTCTTGATATTTTGCTTTATTCTGGAACTTCTGATTGATTGTATTTGATGGAAAATTTTGACTTTGGTATTTTGGTATTTTGGTATTTTCATTTTTATATGTTTTGGTCATTGATATATAAACAATAGATAGCTCGTAGTGTGTATTATCGATGAAGCCAACATCACACATATGCAATTGTGTATATACACCAGGAACGCACCAATAGGTGCACCGAAGTTCTGTGGACCGTATTCTCTACTATACCGACATAATGCGCACTCCAAATAGTACAGAAACAAATAAATAGTACAGTATATATATATAATTTAAATTTTAAAAATACTTTTTTTTTATTTCAAAAATAGCTTTTTTTTGAAACAATATAACATAAATTTCCTGAATGTATTTTTTTAAATATTTAAATAAGATTCAAATACTTTTGTTTTAAATAATTATATGTATAGAAAAATAATTACAAAAGTTTTATATTGATTGGATGGGGAACCATCTCGAAGAGACAGGTCCAGCACGTAGGCCACTGTGTGGGCCCATTGTGCTTTATCCCGTATTTTAGAGTCGGTCGTTCTTCGGGAACCTACCCGATCTCTTGACGAGTAAGATTGCTGTTACTAAGAGGAAGAAGGCGGAGCGAGTCAGTGGGATCTTGTAGGAGTGAAACACTTGACATCTAAGGATGACAAGCGCGGGGCACTCGGTGAGGAAATGAACCGAAGACTAAATTTCCCCGCACCTGCAGGTCAACGGCAGTGACCCGTTAGGATACCGCATACCAAACCGAGCTCTTTACGCTTTAAATGAAGTGCCGAGTTAGTTACTCTCACACTAGATCTCCTCAAAAACATTTTCGATATCTCGCACCCGTTTTTGGAGACCCAGTGTGTTAGCTGGCACTGCTCATCATCTCTTTCACTCACGATGATAAATGATGATGGTCCAGTGTAGCGGGCTTCACTACCAGTTCTGCCTGATTGTTGCCCGGGATTTATGAGTGACCAGAAACCAGGCTTACAGGAGACCTTAGAGAGAGTTCTTGTAGCACCTTCCAACAGCTAAGCACTAATCCAGAAGTGAATCTTGAAGAGTTCAGCGATTTCAGGGCTATTGTCTATCGGAACATATAAATTAACTGAGCGCATGTGAGGGTGGCATATACTTCTGTTTGGAACACATAAACATAGCCGCCCAGGGAGACGGCCATATCTGCAGTGGAGAGGTTGGAATAATGAATTCCAGCGCCAGGACATCCATCTTTGAGAGAACCGTCTGTGTGCCATTCCCTCTTATCTAGTGGAAGGGGTGTACCGCTTGTCCAATCCTCTCTCGGGGGGATATTGACTTTTAACCTCCTACCAAAGCGAAAACGGAATGACGTAAGCAGACGGTATCCCAAATTCTGGTCTTAGAGTGATAGTCTCGCTCCATATGGAGGCGTGACCCTTTGATGTGAGGAATTCTAACATCCGCTGAGGTATTGCCTTTGTGCCGCCGACCTAGCTTCCTCCTCAATGAAGAGGTAGAAGGGGCAGGCCCAAAAGGATTTCCAAAGCAGATGTGGGACTGGTTCTCATGGCACTAGATATGCCAATGCAAACGAATCGTTGGAATTTCTCTAATTGCCTTATGGCCGATACCTTTCTCACTCTCGGCCACCATACAATGGATGCGTAGGATGCGAGTGGTCTAATTATGGCTAAGTAGAACCAATAGAAGCCTACCGACATTGCCAAAATACATTGGTAGCTTTGGTAAGTTGTAGTCCGGGTGGTCTTTCAGATTGATTGGACGGAGTCGTTCAATCATGGTTTTTCTGGTGAAGAGAATGCTTTCAGTATTTTCGGCGGTAGCCGAAACACCTAAAGCTTCACACCATTGGGAGATAATATTCAAAGCGTGCTGCATGAGATCACACAGAACGGTCGAATATTTTATATTACAAAATATCTTATGAAACAGTATTCTCATTTCATAGCACTTGATGTTGTTATAAAATATAATTGTTTGCGTCTGCGGTGACCTGGCATCACCAGGTTTCTCAGACTGCAGTCTGATAACTGTATAGCATTAAATATCCCGTGACTTTTAGGGTACTAGAAAGAAGTGATGTTGCGGAAGTTGTAGCAAGTGAAAATCCGAAATTATATAACAATAATCTAAAGAGCAGATTGTCGACTTATATATTTATAATTGCGTTCTTCAGGTTAAATATCAGGCACCAATTTTACATTTCTTTATTAATTTGGCAATCTATGTGTAAACAAAATATTTGAAAGCAGGATTTTAAAATAACTAATCACTACATCTCTTACCTGTGCAAATGTAGTTCCCCGCTCCTGCGCTTTGCTAATTTTTGAAATATTTAACACATTCGCGAATTATTTAATTTAAACGTAAAAATAAAATATTATCAACATAATATTTATAAATATTACAAATTCCATTTTTCATTGACATGACAGTTTATTTATGAGGTATGACAACACTGGTTTGTTAAATTGAAGGAATATTCCGCTTTTTAAGGGATATTTTGAAGCAAAAGAGAAAAGAGGTTTTTTATTGAAATTAAGTGAATTTTTAACGAAATACAATTTTTTTTTCTTTGTTGTACTGCTTACTGCTTAAATACCTGAACAGTAATTCCCTAATATAGTAGTATTAATTAATATAGTATTGTATAAATAATCCTATTATATATAATTTATTTTAAAAATATATTGTTTTACTATACTTATTATTTTTTTAATATTCAAAAAATGGGTATATAATATATTGAAATTTATATATACGATATTTTATTAAGTTACATAAAAGTATTTTTAAGATAAAAAAGGCGCACATACAAAAATGCACGTGCAAAAAAATGATTTTAACAATTCATTTTTTTGGTACAATATTTTTTTTGTAACAAACCGTTTTTTTTGTGACATAAAATTATTCATGATAAAACTTAAAATTATTTGTTACAATATTTTTTCATGGTAACATAAATATTTATAGTATTTTTGTATTTTGGGAACAATTGTTTTGTTTAACGAAACGTATTGTTTTTAATTTGTACTTTAATTATATTTAAATGCATTTTTTAGAAAAAGAGAAATTAAGGGAATTTTATTAGAAATTTAAGGGATTTTTTAAACTGGGTATAACGTAGATGTTTATAATTGTTTAGTGGATGCAAACTCGCATGCATGTATGTGTGTTTCGGTAACATAGATTCCTACATATGTTGGGTTCACGAGAATATCAAATACGAGCTATCTATAGTTTATATATCAATGATTTTGGTTATTATTATCTTTTATAAATTCGTGCTGGCAAACCAATTGAAGCAATCAAAATTGATGCAAGTACATTTGAACATATTTTTACCTTGATTAAATTATTAAATATCCATAAAAAAATTGCTGCTTATGTTGCGGATATTTAAGTTATTTTTTTTTATTCTTAAAAATATATATAAAATTAATATTTGCTTTCGAAAGACAATATAAATTTTTCTCAAATCTAGGAAAAAACTACTGCTGCACACACAATAAGATTAAAATAAATAATATAAAAAATATTATTCATATTCATACTGCAGCAACTATAACTACAAAAACAGCATAATCGTTTATTTATGCTCTCCTATTTGTTGTTCCTCTACAAATAGGTTGGGTCGTTGGGAATTGCGAAAAGTGTGCAGCGTTTGTGTTTTTCCTCTGCATGTTTTTCGCAATGAGCGAGTTTATGGTTTTTCTTTTTTCCCGGGCGAAAAATACATATATAAATGCAAAAATGTATGGCTCCGAAACATATGTGATGTCTGATGTGTGTATATATATTTCGTTTGCGAGTGCTCTCGCCAAATGTCATGTTTGACATGATATTGAATAATTCGAAAATGTATGCATGCGAAATGCAATTTTGTGTATACGCTTTAGAAAATGGAAAAACAGCCAGCATCCCCAGAAGCCATCGCGAAATATATGCGAGTGTATTTTTTTATCCCTTTGAAATAATAATAAAACTTTGTTTGCTAAAGCTCGCGCAGACGAAAAGAAAAACAAAACATAAAACATACATTTCCCAGAAACAAACTTTTCCCATTAAACACACGCCCCTACATACGTATATATAGGCAAAGGGACAATGTCTCCTGCACAGCAGCGGATTAGGCTTAAAATGTTAATTTGAAACGGATTCCAATTCGGATTAAAAGTTTTGGGAACACGTGTTAGAAATCCTCGTGTGCACTATCGTTTCGCGTGTACTCCTTCAGCAAAAAGCTTATATAAAAACATTTACACAAGTGATGACAACCCCTGCTCAGAAGTTATGAGATTGGCATAGAATAAACTTCAGCTGCTAACTCTTTGTTATGATTGTATTTGCATTTGATTATTTATTATTTTACCCAAGCGAAATTGTCACACTCATCACATCTTGACATCAACACAGTATATCTAAAGTATATATTTATTCCACTCACACACGTAATAACCTTCACCGCAAATTCGAAGATCACGATGACGCTCTTCCATGTTCTGCAAATGTCATTCAGCTGATGCTACTACTACTCCTTATCAAGCGTACCGGAGAAAAAGGATACATTTTCCGAAAAATAAACCAAATGTGAATACGCCGCATTTTACGACTGTGCGTGTGTGTATGTGTGTGTGTGTGTTTGCTTACACTTACAAAAGTGTGTCGGGGCGTTTTATCACTTCGGGCTATATACACTTACCCACTGAAACTAATTTCGAGACTATATTGCTATATAAAAAAAATATTTATTTATACTATTTATATATGCCTCATGCGTATAATGAGTTCTTCTGCTTCAAAATTAAGAAATTCTTGTTTATAGCCAATTATTTCAAAACAAGATTAAGAACTTTATATTTATGCTAACAAGCTTAATTTTCTATAAAGAGAAATTTCGAATGCAGAATTACATATATATTTATATATGAATATATATATATATATATAAAAAAGGTGCTTGCGAATTTTACAAAATTGTATTATGTAATATATATATACGTATATGTTAAAATATATAAATATATACGTTTTCAGCATCCAGGCAGCAGTGCGACGTGGCAGTGGCTTTGGCCCAGACTGTACACAAGTTCTACTCCTCGCTGGCGGGCACCCACAACAGCCACCGCGCTCCCTCACCCCACAGCCAGACATCACAGTGAAACCCCAGCGCGTTGCCAAGCCAACGGTCCAGGGAGCAAACTGAGCTGCATCTCTCTTTCTCTCGACGTTTCTATTATATAGTTTACTCTGCATACACGAGCATACACCTATTATATAGATATGTATATATTGTATATTGAGGTAGTATATATTATATACCTTTAGATATATACATTTACCGCTGTATATCTCTATACATATAATTATACAATATTATATACAAATGGAGTTTTCTCTCTCTTTGCGTATGTATACTCCGTGCCGTATATACTTTTATCTTTTTCCGGAAGTTTTTTTTTTCTTTTGCTTCGTTCATGCAATATTCAACATAAAACGTTAAAAAATTCGGTTTCTTGCCGAGAATTTTAGTTCGAACTCACATATACACACACACACTCGTGCATATAGCACGTTTGTACAAGAAACATGACCAAGAGTCGGCGAGAGGAACAGGGTGGCGGGATGATTCTGATGAAAACCACCATGATCCATTGAACTGAGACGTGATAGAATGAATGAGCGCGCGCGTTTCTTTGCAGCTCTTATTAATTTGTCCAATTTATTAAAAATTACGTACATGATATTCGAATTCTAAAGCGGTAAATAAAAATATAAAATTACGTCTAAAGAATTTTATTTTCGAATTTCTTAAACAATATAATGTGACGGTGTCATATGTCAAAAACAATGAATATTGAATCGAATTTTCAAAAAAGTTCTACTAATTCCGACCATTATTTATTGTGTGAAGCTAGAATCACATTGACGGATAAACAGGCGGTTTCTCCGTCGGCGGAATAAAAACAAACGTCTGATTTTTCTATATGTCACAGTTTCTCCGTCAAGGGTGATCATACTAGCAGATAAATGTTCACGGAGTGTCTCCGTGACGGACAAAATGAAACGGATTTTTGAACTCCGTCGACGGAGAAATAAGAAATAAGACCGTTTTTTCGTTTCTCCGTCAGGTGATCACACTGGCCGACGGGCAAATGTGACGGGCAAACTCCGTACGGAGACAAAGCTCTCTCTCTCTCTGCTATCCCAAACGACTTTGTAGGACTTCAATTTTTACTGGAAAGATATAGTAAAATAAATAGAAATGCTTATCTAACAACAACTTTTTTCCCTAGTCTCCAAAATTATCCTTAAATGGCTTCTTAGGTCTTCCAAATTATTTTAACTGATTAACAAAACTCACTTCAACTTTTTTCTGTTTAGTCAATAAAATATTTTACATGGTGTTTTTTCTTTGCAAATGCTCCAGAGCTATCTGTGAATAACCTCGAAAGACTTTCAAGTTATTTTTTTCTCAACAAAATTATTTTAAAATAAATATAATATAAAAACCGTACGATTCTCCATCTGTAGTGAAGAAACGGAGATTTTATCCATCAAAAATATCACGGTTTCTGCGTCTTATTTGTTTTTGGAGTGATAACACATAATAGAGAAAACGTCTCATTTCTCTGTCTGACTGCAAAGAACGTAAGAGAGATTTAAAAGGATGCAATTAGCGTTTCAGTATCCACTATAAATTGTATATCAAAAAGATATAATCATATATACATACATTAGGAGCACATTTTTGAATTCTTAGGTGATTTTTTTTTGTGGTAGATTTTCAATTATTTGGTGGACAATATTGAATTATATGGAGTAAGCTAAATTGGTTGCTATTTATTTTTTATTATGGGTACATTATTATTTTATGAAACATTATTGTTTTTTTTGGACTTTTTAATATTTTTTCTCATGATAGCTTTTTTATGTTGAGTCGCAGGTCAAATTTGAAAATTTGTGCTTGAATTTTCAAATTTGATTTGCGGAT
>JAAAKO020029594.1:0-13532 GCA_010015015.2 Bolitophila cinerea
TGGTGTAAAAAAGGGTTACCCCAAATTGATATATAATATATTAATTAAAACCAGATAATATATATATATTCAAACTATTTTAGAAAATTAAAAATTAACCCACCTCCAAAACTAGGCTTATGATAAGCCGAATTCGAACTAATTTAATTATGTGTTCTAATAATACCGATATTGACATTAAAACTAAATTCAATGGATTCTTTTGACTGTTGTATGCTAAAAACAGTAATATATTTGTTTTGCCTAGAATATTACCAACAAATAAGTAAGAAAAATAACAAACATTTAATAAATTAAATTTTAATTTATTTGGTTGCGTACTGTTAACCCTTGTGTGTTTTGTTTAACATAAAAATTAATTCAATTCGAAATAAACAAACAGAATTGCCCTTTTTTAACCAAAAACAAAATCTTTACCGTTATTAAATTATTGTACCCATAAATATAGGCACAAAATGTTTATTTATTTTTGTGAAACAAAATGTTTTTTTGCAACAACATAAACGCCATATTTTTTCGACCGCTTTATTTTGAGATTTAGGTAAAAAAGTTTTGGAAAAAGTATCCAAGTACAAAATCCAGACTTTCAATAATAGTGTTTAACGCATTTCATAAAAATGTATCAATAGAATCCGTAAATTGCAAGAAAACATATTGAAGTATTTAAATCGAGCAGCGAGCGTATCACATAGTTTATTTGTGATTGCGGAACATACATATTTTATATGTATTATGTAAGCTATTAACTAGCCGAAATCTACAATTATCTTCACTTTCCTAATACGAATCGCACTCACCGCATTCCCATGTGAAATAAGCAAATTATGCGGTAGTCAATATATACGTTTATTGTGGTGCCATACCGATCACAAGTGTTTACGGCCGCATATTGCAGAGACATTAGGCGCACACACACAATGATATTGAAAATGGAATGCGACCATATATAAAGAACCACTTCCGGCGATATGACTGGTGTATGACTCCTTATCCATAACCAATAACTTTGTTAAAACTATATATACCTTTAAAATGTCGCTGCGTTGCGGTCTCTAATGCACGCCTTAAAAACAGTGTGCAAACGTGTATTGTATACTTATAATATTTTTGTTTATACACATTGTTTCCGGTTTTCCAAACGAATTTGCAATTGTAATAGAATATACTATGTGTAATATGAAATCGTCCAATTAACATGTTTAGCCACGCAAATAAAGTGATGTGCGCGTCTTTTTGTAATAGTATACCCCAAATAGATATTATATATATATATACATACCTAATACTATACTATATATAATTGACTTTGCGCATGTGCTCGCACCAGCGTGATTACAAAAACACATGAGTGCGCGCGCCCGTCCGATGACAGCGATTTTTTGTCTGTATACGTGTCCCAGTCTATTTGCATAACCCGCATTGGTGTAATTAGATTAGCATATATGCTATATATAGTATATACAATATATAGTATATACAATATATAGTATAATGCATAAATAGCAGAATTATAATAAAGCAGAATATATTTATGTATATTCGTTATTATAAAGTAGTACAGTTGGTGTGACAATGTTTTTGTTCTAATTTAATATATACAGAGTGTCCGAATTTGACGGAAATATAAAAATCAAAAAACAAATCTAACGACTTATTTTGGAACACCAGCGGATTATTTCGGTTAATATTAGCTACAATTTTTTTTGTTTTAATAAATAATGAGGAAATTTGTCGGAAAAACCATAACTTTAGAATTGTTTCAAAACGTTAATTAGAGAATAATGCCATCAAAATGCAACTTTTATGCGAATATTACTTTATTTAAGAGACTAATCTTCCAAAATTTATTTAATTTGAAGCTAATAAAACCAATGGGTTATTATAAGGTTGCAACAATCCTGACCGTAATAATTTTGACAGAAAAACAATAAATTATCTATCAAATATGAGAATGGTCTTTAACCTTATAGAATATAGGTTTGCCAGGCTGTGAATGTAAGTAACTATTTTATTATGCCTGTTTTATGAGGGCTGCTTTGCCATTACAAGCAACAAAAATACATGTATTACAACAACAACGTTGCTAGACATAATCAGCACGCTCAAAATGTTTAGTATACTTGCTTTTTATCGTATCAGTATCGCGAGCAAAAAACAGGCCTAATATCACGTCAAAAATCTTTAAGTGGAGAAACGCAAATGACCAATCGGATTTAAATAGTTATCGCCCGATCATGCACCAAGTGAAGATTTTTTTATAAAAAAGATTAAACAGCGAAAAATGGCTTCAAAATAAATTTCGTAGTTTTTATTTATAGGCTAGCGCTTCATCGATAAACGACCATTAGTTTGAGTAAAGAAATCAAAGTCAACTGCAGAATTAGGGCACAAGCTCTGCTGAACGACATAAAACATGAGAGCTCTGTTTTTTGGTGATTCTTTTCGGAAAACTGGATAGATAAGACATAAACCCTAAAAATGACCTTTAAATGCCTCTGAAGTTCCCATTGTGAGCCTCACGAGATTCTTCTTTCATTAAATATATTTTAAATTGGTATATTTTTAATTTTGGTGAGAAGGCACTAAATCGCGCTGTGCATTATTCTCAAGAGACTTAACGTCACGGAAAAAACCTAACGATAAGTCACAACTGGCTTGTGGGTTATTCTCAGTTGATTTAACGCTATGAAAAATAGTAAGAGTAATGCACAGGCAGACTGTGACTTATTCTCAACTAAAATAACGCAACGAAAAATAGTGAGAGTAATGCACAGGCTGACTGTGACATATTCTCAAGAGACATAACGTTTTACTTGTTTTTTGAAACTATTTTGATTCGCAAAAACAAACATAATTCTTTTAAAAATGTGTAAAAAATAAGCAGTCTCTTGAGATTAATTCACAGCACCGCACTAAAGTGAATTTACCAACTATAGGCACACTTGGGGCTATAATTCGTAAACTTTTTTAAAATACACGAATCCAATCGGTATTTCGTTTTATGTTATTTCATTAAAATAAAAATTCTTTATGAATTAATACATCCCAATAAATCCTCGATTATTATAATTTAAAAATATTGTTTTGCCAAAGTGTAATGCATGTCACCGCTGTTTCTAAATCCCACCGCTTAACTGGGACACCCTGTATATTTATATTAAATGTACAATATTATGTGCTTCGAATCAAGTTCATTATTTGCGCGGCATAATTCTCGTTGTTTTTTTGCGTTCTCGTCGAGCAAAGCGATTTTGGCCAATGCCGAGCCGCAGCCCGCAGCTGCTGCTCCAGCGTCGCTCACATTAAATTGCCGTTTAAGAAATGATACCCCCCACCCACAAAAATCATCTTTTACACAATTCGTCAATTTTTCTCTACATATTATACAAAATAATGAGGCAATTTAGATGGACTAAATTGTCACGCTCGAACGTTATTCGAATCATTTGTATGCGCACACGGACGAACAAAAACCACGGAACGCCCACAAGAGCATCAGATAATAAATATATAGCAGCATATATATATTTTTTTCCCGATTATGGAACGTATAAATGTCACGATGGGATTTCGAATAGATTAATGTGATTTTTATTACCCGTGTTTCTGAGTGTGTGTGTGTTAGGTGTGACATTTGAATTTGCTGCGCCCGAGCAGCGCATTGACCCCCCCGACACGATTTTATGATTTTTATATTAAATTAAGGATTTGTTGATTTTGCATATATACGCACAACACACACACACACACATACACAAATATCGCCTCGAACTGCAATTAAAGCGTGTCGCCAATTAACACCTCGAAGCTATAATAGATGCGCACGCCATCCGCGCTCGAAGATATATGGTTTTTGACCTGCGCGCGCACACGATCCCAAGACAATATCTGTCTTTTGTGCGCGATCGATGTCTTGGGTGTGCTAGAGTGCGGCGTGTTGCGGCAGCTACCAGTCTTTTTATGCAAATCTGTCAAGAGCTCAACAAGCTCGGGATTTTTTGGGGTCTTAGGATCTGCATAATATTACCGCAAAATAAGATTTACCACAACGGGCTGCAGTAAAACATTAATGCAACAACAACAATAATAACGCAAATCTCTGAAACGCAGAAACCTCTGAAAGGCAATACATGCGCCGGACAGCACACCTTGTATCGATTAAGCCAGGAGAGCTCGAGCAGCATTTGCATATATAAATCAAGAATCACTCGATTGTCTTGCACACGAAGCATATTATTATAGCATAAAACCTGCAGAATTTCTATTTGTGAACGATTACGCACTCATAGGTAGATATTAAATATATATATGTTATGTATATATTATAAATATGTATATATCTATACTAATCTGACCTGTCCGTACTTGAAAGTTTGACTGGATGAAGTTATATATGCGCTTATAACTGGCCGAAACCGCGCCCGCGTAAAAACAAGTTGTCTACATTTATAATACATATATTATATATAAATAAAAAAGTGATAATACAAACAAAATGTATATATATATAATATATATATATATAAATATATGTACGATCGATCGGTTAAGCCGAGATTTACATGTTTTACGATAGCGCGCGCGCACGAGCGCGTGGACACGTCGCGTTGAACCGTGATCCGCCGCGCACGCAGCATAGCGTTAATTGTTTCATACAAAGCGGGAATTTTAAAATATCAATTTGCATTTACATATTTTTTTTCTTCGTCGTCTTTTTCATCTTCATTCAGTACGATATAATATATAAGCGCATAGTTTGGCACAAAGCTCGCGCGCATTCATTTATTATAAGCATATACCAGATAATACGAATTTTTGCATAAATTGCGTACAGGTATTATTTGTTAACATACTTTTTTCGTGTCTATGAGTGCGCGCATAGAATTTGTACAGGTGTGTATGTGTCTATGTGTGTGTGGCGCAGTGCTCGACACAGGCGACAAATTTGCATCAAGCGCGCTGAGCCGAAGATTCATGTCTTTAAATTTCTGTGCCTTTATGATTATGGCGCGTCCGGGATAATTTAATGGAAAATGTGAGCCAACGCCACCTTGACAGTTGAACTGCAAGTCATTCACCTCAGTGGTTTGTAGAATAAACCAAAAAAATATAATATACTATAACGGAAATGCGAAACAATGATGCACTCTTGCGGTGCATTGCAGCGTGATGCACTAGACGGAAAACAGCCGAATTTATGCATTTTACACACCGCATGTAAATAGACTGTTTTATATAGCTGTATAGAACTGTATTGTGTATGTTGTCAGGTTTACAGAGCACACACACACGCAATTCGTATTTAATTATTTTCTGCTTTTAACCGCAGTTCAGTGAGCGCGCGCTCGCCCGGTGGATTAAATGCGTGAAAATGAGGTTGCCACACTGCGTTTTTGTTTGCGAATTAACGCTAAGGTCGAGAATGTTCAACACCAGGATTTAGCAAACCAAAAATTTCATGCTTTGCTGAAATGTACCGAGTGAAATTATTTGTAGAGCTGAAAAAACGAAATTAAATCTATTAATTATAGATTTTAAAGCTATATGTCTATGGTGGCTTGGCCTCGCGCGCACGCGTATATGTGTGTGTGTGTGTGTGTGTGTGTGACGAATTGACGCACTATGCTATGCTGCCACTTTCTATGTGTCGACCAATCGATCGTAGATTAGTGATGGATTGCTTGTCAATCGATTCTCGTAATTTGAATTGGTAAAATTGAAAATTTAAGTTTTTACGCTTTTCTGATTTTTTGTATATATGAATAACTTATGGCTGAGGATTATGGGCGTTTTCAGATAGGCGTTGTCCTTCATTTTGAACACTGTCTCATGAGGTCTGGAAATGAAATCATTAAAATTGACTCCCATTTGTCGTTCAGGTTAGATAAGAAGTTGTAGCTCAAGAGATTTGGTTATAAGCTATACGCACCTTTGGCCATGATCAAGAGCCAAGAGCTCAATATCTCAATTATAATAATATGCAAATTAAATGTGAAAATTTAAGTTGTTATTACCTAAAATTCTTGCAACCTTAAAATTGTACCATCGCACAAGATATCTCAATTGAAAGTCTTGAAATCTGTTAGTTCTACGGACTGAGCCGAATTGACTTAGAATATAGACTTTTGAGAAAATATATCTAGATTTATCTATAAAAAACTTGCATTGCATATAATTCACCATTAATACATTTTTTTTGCAAAAATTATAATATATTATCAAAAATACTGTTTGAAAAAATCAAAAAGCAAAAATCGAACTATATAAGGCGTCTTGGCTCAAAATGCTGCTCGTCGATTTCTATCTTGTATTTTTTTATATAGCTAAAAAACTATAGAGTTATATAGGTAAATAGCTCAGCATTGTTATAACAGAATTTAAAGGGGCTAATTGCGTTAATTATATGCAGGCCTTCTATTAAATTAAAAGGGAGAAAAAGAAAACAATTAATAATAGGAGAACAAATTAAATAACAAGATTTTTATAAATAAAACAACCTAATTTGTCTTTTCTTCATCTTTTTTAAAAGATTTTTTATTTAAATAGTAGGTTACGCTTAAATTAAAAAAAATCTTTATTTAACCCGAGAACCGTTTTTGGAGCACAAAAATATTTATCGGTTTTCCCACTTTTAGATGCGTTATAAATTTTTTTATGAAAGGTTTAAAAATATAAATAAAATAAAATGTAGGTTCAAAAGAGGGGATTCGGTTTAACACATTTTTTTTATGCATACACGGTTAGGGTGGTTTTTGTAAAAGCAATAATTGCTCGCTAACTTATTCTTACGAAATCATTGTAATTTGATTTAAATTAACAATAAAGTGTGGGTGCATATATCAAAAAAACTCAAAATTGTAGCAATAAAACAATGAATACTAAATAAATATTGCGCTCAAAAAAAAACATTTTTTATTTTAACACTTATTTATTTTTATTATTACTTATTTATTTTTATTATTATTATTTTTTTTATTTTTTTTGCAATTTGTTTCTTGTATTTGACAATTTATTTTATAATTCAGCCACTTTTCTGTATTTCGTCTATCTGCCAATTTCCTTAGTCCTGATTAAAAAAAATGGATTTCTTGAGTTCCGATCAGACTTTTTTATCATAGTTTCGCTGACTAAAAAATTTTTGATTACCTTTAATCAATTGATCAGCTGATTGGACATTTTTGACTAATAATAAGATCCTTATCAAGAAATTAATTGGCGATTGTGTATTTCTTCACTTTCGATTTGTCAGTTTGTCTGTGTGAGTATGTGTTTTTTTGTGTTTGCGCGATCCGTCTTTTTTAAACTGATTTCTATGGGCCAATTTCTTTAGTCCTGATTAAAATTAATCCGTGATTAAAAGCCTCGATTAACAAAAATGGATTTCTTGCGTTCCGATCAGACTTTTTTTTATCGTAGTTCCGATGACTAAGAAATTGTTGATTACCTTTAATCATTTTAGCATTCCATAAACATTTTTTTGTGTTGTATTGGAAAATCAAGGGGTGCAAATGGTTTAAAGTAAACATCAAACAATTTGTGGGAGTGTGTTTAAGGGAGCAAATACCAAACACGGCAAGCTACATCGAAAAACTCCATTTTTTACCCATTACCTTTTAATCCCTTCAATGTTCTAGTTTCTTAAGCCAAAAAGAAAATAATGCTATCTATAATTCTATATTGCAGGATAGTAAATATGACATTAAAGTAACAAAACATATTTTTTGTTACTGTTTAAATTTTGACGCATGTATGTACTCTTTTTTTTATTTTACATGACATTTTATTACCTAACTGTTGCAAAATTAATAAAAATATATTAGAATATAGGCTGCCTACGTGTGGACTAGTCTCTGTTAGGTATACCCCATAATCTCAAAGAAAATCGTACATTTAGGTCTTTTTGTATTTTTTTTACACGTCATTTTGGCACATATGTTACTCCAAAAATCTCAAAAGGAAAAGAATAAAAATAATGGTATTTTATGCAACAATACATTAACATTTAGCGAATTATCGCCTCACAACAACAATAACACACAGACACTCACAGGCACTCCATATTTATTTTGCATTGTACGTGTTATTGTTGTTGTGAGTCGATAATTCTAAAAAGGACAAATTCTTGCTACCCATTAAAATAACAAAACTAAAGAAATAAGACAACGATATGTGTTTAATTGTATTAAAAATACTAGTATTCTAAATACAATTTTCAAATAAGTATTTTGTAATTTTGTATTTTTAAGATACTAAAAGTTTTTTTTTTAAATATTATTAATTATTTAAAATAAATATTTTGTATTTACAAAATAGAAAAAAACTATTTTTAGTTACAAGTATTATTAAATAAAAATACGTTTTTGGATTTTTTTTAAAATACTTATAACAAAATAACCTAATTGAAAAATGTATTTGAAATACTAGCATTTTAATAAAATTAAAATAAAAGTATTTACAATACTGCATAAGTCTGGTAGCATGCAGCAATTAAAGTAAATCTTTTTTAAATTTCAAAATAACTGCCACCAACAAAGCTGAAATCAAAAAGCCATCAAAATTCCAAATAGCTTCTTAGCTCGAAATCAAATCGTTCCACGAAAAAACGTCTCACGCCAGCCTATAATAATCTGCAGTAAAAATAACACATATACAAAGCCAAACCGCATACATACGATATTATTAAATTAGTCGTGTTGCGCCACTCTCTGCCTTGTCGCGCGGACACACGCACAAAACCGTTGCAGATTTCTCTAAATACAAAAACAAAATATGTCACCAAAGCACAACACGCATTCATAATAATCTATAATCATAAAAAAAAAACAAAAAGACCATCCAAAAAAATATGTGCCAAAATGTGCAAATCTCGTGTCTATATAATATAAACTTATACGTGTATATGCTATATTCCGCACGCATAATCAATAGGCCTAGGCAAAGCTCACGTACGAATCAAAAAAAATGTATATAAAATATAATTAACATTAAAATTAAGTCTCGCATTTCGTAACGATTTCGCGCTGCGTGTGACACAGAAAAATGCGTGTGTGTGTGTGTCACCGCCTGGTGCGTCTCTAGATACTCACCAAAAATCTGTTTTTATTTCTTGTATAAAACATATTGCGCTTTTTTGCGATGCGTTTCGCATTTCTCGTCTTCATAATGCGTATTTACGCATTTATTTATATACGATTCAAATGGCCCGACTAGTTATAGCCATGTAGCCACACTGGTGTATAGATTAAAGAGTGAAGACGCACGGCCACAATTTATTGTCGATTTGCATGCAAATCACTGAAAGTAATGGCTATACGCTATACGCTGTATATATATATATCGATACACAAGCATAGTATATATTTATATAGCTAGTTAGTCTATCATGGCAGGCCTCCGATACTATGCTAGGATTGAATTAAACTAAAGACAAATGGAATGGAACGCAAACGAAGAAACACACACACACACACGCACGCACGCATTTTATTTGGCACACACGCATATGCGTATACACAAGAATAAATATGACACTTTCTGCATAATTTCCACGTTGTTGTTGTCTTTGTTGTGTGGGGGCACACGCAGCTTTTCAATAGACTCGCACTATTTGGCCAATTAATAATTTCATGAGCTTGATTGATGTTATTTGTGATAATTTTGAAGGTTGTCATGTTGTATAGCGAACTGTAGTTTTTATGTGTTGTTGTTGTTCTTGCGTGCATACAGAAAATGCGTATAAAAGTTGAAGGTTATTCCTGTGCGTGCGTGTGTGTGTGTGTATCTCCGTTTGCCTATCTATATATTATATTTCAGTAACATAATATGCGGCAAGCTTACAAACAGGTGAAACTGCAGGTTTAAACATGTCTTAGCTGATGATCGTACGCAGTCACGACTAAATTTAGAAACGGTAATTTGAAAGCTTTTAAGCTGAAATTATTCAATTATTCACGCTCGCGCTCGCGCTTGGTGATAGAGAACAACTCGCTATAGGAAGGTGCGAGATCGCTAGCAGATTTTTTTATTTTTTTTTTATTTTCCACTGTCTTAAAGCTAAGCCAAGACTATTAAATATACGTATATATAATAAAGTCAAAAAGAGGTGCAAACTTGAGGTTTTTTATTGAAAAAAGATTAGAATCATATATCGCTTTTTGTCAAGAGGTTTTTTTATTATTTATTCCTATTAATATTTAGTCGAATGACGATAATTCTTGGGTGGCTCATAAATTATATTTAATTCCTCCGATTTTTTGGAGATTTTATGTGCGCAAGTTTAGTAACGGTTTCACAAATTTGTCTTCTGTGGCATAAATTAATACATTTGAATTTATTACGTAGGTGGCCGCACATCTGCTGCTATGGAAATTTTAATCCGCTCCAATGTCGATCTGAAAATAGATTTTCCAGCTATATACAAAAAGACAGTCTCGTGCGCAGACATTTTCAAAGCGCATAATTCGCAAATAATCTAGCTCATTTAAAAAAAAAATACTTATAAAAAAGCCATCATCTGGCACAATTGATGGTGCGCGGCTATTGTTAGACGCATTATTCTCACAAAAGCTTTTTTAAATTACATATATATGCACAGCGTCTGCGGTTTCATTGCATTACTTATAAAAAACAGACGCTTCCCGCTCCGCATGATCTCAATAAATCGCCGAGCATATATACATTGGCGCTCGCGGCTCATGCATATAACTAATAAACATTTATACAATTGCATTTTATCATTTAGCACACATATACACACACATAGCTCATATATATGCATTTAGCCTCTATTTGCATACCAATATACAGTAAATTTTACAATTGTTAACTAATTCCACTTCGTTTGCGCAGGATTTCAACGAGCAGTGTCCGTACTCACTGTCGCCGGTCAGCATTAAGAGCCAGAAACTTTTACGATCACCGAGGAAGGCCACGCGCAAGATCTCACGAATTCCGTTTAAGGTACTGGACGCACCCGAGCTACAGGATGACTTCTATCTGAATCTGGTCGATTGGTCTGCGCAGAATGTTCTTGCCGTCGGACTAGGAAGTTGCGTATATCTGTGGAGCGCGTGCACGAGTCAAGTAAGCCATATATACTTTTTTATATTTATTTATTACACACACAACCTATTTGGTATGTTCTTATTGATAATATCTATATATTAAATTAAACAAATAATGTACACTTGATAGCACCATCGTGTCGCTCGAAACGCACGATAAGAGTACATAACTTGCTACTGAACAAATATACATATCGATTCTAAATAAATATACACATATATACGATAGTTTAATCGAGTGTGTTTATCTTGTGTATCACTCACTTGGTGTTTCTTTTCCGATTCTGATTCTAATGCTATAATTTATATTTTTCTGTACAGGTTACACGGTTATGTGATTTAAGTTCAGACGCAAACACAGTGACTTCGGTATCGTGGAGCGAAAGGGGCAACCAGGTGGCCGTGGGAACACATCATGGACACGTTACCGTTTGGGATGTGGCAGTCAATAAACAGGTAATTGATTTGTTAGTTTGTTTTTATTATGTTTATTTATTTATTGCGAATTGTACATAACAGTAATTTGTACAATTATTAAATTCAAAAATCTAAAACTTATCTAAAATGGCCAAATAAGCCCTTAGACCTAGAAATATCAAAATATGAACTAAAAATATTAAAATATATCCTATTTTTTTTTTTAATTTCACATGGTAAAAAAAAAAATTAAAAACTTTATACATAATGACTGATATTGAAAAAATTGTAACTTTGAAATGTTTTATACACAATATTCCCAAACAAACAAACAAAAATCATACAGCCAGGCTTTGCGTTAAGGAATTTCTGATAAATTGATGTTGATTTTTCCACTATGTAATCTTTAATTTGAGTTATGACATCGAAAGTGAAAAGACGCGAATTAATTGTTTGATTTTCTAAAGAAAATCCGCGATGGAGTCAGAAAACCATTGCCAACAAGCAAAAGTTTTCCAAAAAACGGTATCAAATGTTTTAAAGGAATTTGCCAGGAAAATCGGTTGAATGAAAAAAAGGTTTCGTATGCCCACACAGAAGTCGAAGAAAAACGTTGCTTTGTTATAGAAGAATCCAAGGCTGTCGTATTGGAAATAGGCGGCAAAAGCAACCTGCCCCGAGTATTTAGTTCGCAAAATCAAAACAGCTGCGGGCCTTAAGACTTACAAAGTACAGTCAGTACCTGACAGGAATTTCACAAAGAATCTGGAAGCACAGCGCCGAGCTAAAAATGTGAAGTCAGATTTTTCACAAAATTCGATTGCTGTGTTATGGACGATGAAACTTATGTATTGTCAAGATTCTCCCAATTTCTAAGTCAGGAATATTAAACCCTAAAATAACGAAGAAAAGTCGAGAAACAATTTAGATCAAAACAAAAGTCAAATTTTCCGAAGAAGTTGCTCGTGTGGCAAGCGATTTGCACTTGTGGGCTAAGAATTCAGAGTTAAATTCACTTTTATTGGTGAAATTCATGTGAAAGATTGCCTCTAGAAAATATTACTGCCATTTATTAGAAAACACAGAATTTCTACTTTCTTTTGACCTGATCTAACATCTTGCCCCTATACCAAAGTGTCCCTCAAATGGTGCAAAGACAATAACATCGAAATAGTGCCAAAGGAAGCCAACCCACCAAATTGTCCAGAGCTGCGGCCTGTTGAGAGATATTGGTCTCTGACCAAAACAAAATTAAAGGAAACAAAGAAGGATGCCAAAAACGAAAAATCTTTCAGAAATAAATGGAATACAGTCAGCAAAATAATCTCAGAAGCCACCTTAAAGGCGCTAATAACAGGGTTACCGGAGATGCTGGCAGATTTCTACAAACAAAAATAATCAAATTATTTGTGTTTACTTATTAAATCAGAAATTAAATTTTCTTTTCAAAACTGTTTGAATTTTTATAATTAAATAAGGGGTTAAAGATAGTATATATAACAGTATAATGATATACTCTCATTTGTAAAAGTTCATTTATTAAACTATAAACTGTAATATAACAAGTATAATGTATAATAAGTGGGTGTGGTAAGACCAAACAAATTGGCAGTAACAAAGGACATTTTTTTTTTAGATTCTGCGTGCTTCCTAACTTAAATACCCGAACCTCTTCTTTGCCATAAAGTAAGACGTATCCACGCAATAAAAGAGCACTATTAAAACTTTCTACTTTATTTTGTGTTGCAGCAGTGTTTACGATGATTACATTTAAATTTTCGTTAAAGTTTTTAATATATTTAATTTAATGATATTTAGATAGAGAATTGAAGGTTTTATGCAGCCAAGCTTGAATCATTAGAAAAATGTGCATCATGATGAGTATAAACTATAAACAACATATATAAATTCAAATAACTTTTATTATAAACCCTTAGAGGCGGATCCGTGCGGCAGATGGTGGTAGCGGAATGTTTTTTGGTTTTCCGCACAGCTGCGATCAAAAATAAATGTAATATATGTGTATGTTGAAACACACATGCAAAAACTCCG